>JAOVVB010123087.1:0-26668 GCA_028570985.1 Heterobranchus longifilis | reverse complement strand
GACTGAAACAGTGTTTTGTCTCCACTTGGTGTGTAATACTATTATGAATAATAATAATAATAATAATAATAATAATAATAATTAAACAGAGTAAAATTCCACAGCAAACACTTTATCCAATAAGAATTCACATCCATTACATGCACAGAACACACAGATTTTTTTTTTTAGACACAAACTGTTTCATTCACAGAAAAACAAACAAACTTTTCCAAGAACAAAGTTTTTTTTCCCCAGTGATGTGCACACACAGGAATCCCAGGAATGATCAGAACACAAACACATTACTGTATGTGTACATGAATCAGCGCTGAAGTAGTAGTAAACATCGTAGTAAGATATTAGGTGATTCACTTCAATGCTGAATAAGCATGTACATTTAAAATGCAAACATAATACATAATTACACAGATTGCATACAAAACAGCTTCTTGCATGTCAGAACCACGTCCTCAGTACTCAGCCAGTTCTCTGCTGATCTCCTGCTGTTATCAGCACCTTACCTAATTGTTCCGGCTATTTGTGCACGCCGAGATATCTCGATGCTCTCCGTCCTCAAGGGTAAAGACATGACTTTTGTTCCGTACGGCGATGCACTGTGTAACCCGGCGACCGCCTCCGCATCTTTAATGTACACGGATACATACGGGACTGTATGTGATGTGACCCACAGGAGCATCTCGCGGGGGAATAGATCTGTACGGTACAGGACCTGCAGCCGACTCAGGTGTTAACATTAAAGCCTTTAAAAGGCAGAGTTAGCGAAGCAAGGTGTGTGTCGTCTCAGGTGTCTTCAGGACTTAAGGACCCAAAGAGAAACCCAAAACAACACAGTTAATTAAGCTTAAGTAAGGAATAAAACACTGTGTTGGAGTACATAATCAACAGCAGGATGATGCGATGAAGCAAGCGCTCCGATCACGGCTCAATACTTTGATGGTGTCCAAGCACTAGTGAGACACTGGGATACGTGCATTAGCGTAGCCGGGGATTATATAGAGAAATGAAGGGAGTGTTTACTTTTAGAAATGTGTTCTGTTATTCTGTACCGGTATGAAGGTAAAGTCCCACTTAGACTTGAACGCCAAGCATACAAAGTACATTAATGACAGGACATCTGACTAGCAAGTCTCTCATTAAGCTCATGTTAGCACTGAGAAAAAGCAGCAGCAAGCAAATCAGCTAGCAACATAGCAACATGCTATTTGTATTATGAGTAATGACGTTAACGTTAGTGATGTATTTACAGTTTAAAAACGCCAGGGTGATTGGTCAAAGCAATTTAATTAAATTTTTAAATGTAAGTTATAAGATTTTTGACGAAAGCAGAGGAGTCACGTGAGGGAGAGCTGAAGACTTCTTGTTTTCACGAAGGTTGTAATTCACCTCTCTGGCAGCAGGGGGCTCTAAAATGTATTTTTTTCCTCCACTAAGCATTAAACTACACCTTACTCACTGCCTTGTTTATTTAAAATGTTGCACTAATACAGCACTAATGTTTAAAAACAATTTTATTTTTGGAAATATTATTAAATATTATTATTTTTGTATATGATGTGCACTGGATTTTTATTGTGCAATAAAATGCACAATGGAAATCTCCTTTTTTTTTTCCCTGCGACACTGATTCAGTGTGTGTGATCCTCTGTGCGCATGTAATCGTTGCTCTTCATTTAAATCACATCAGAATGTGTGTGTGTGTCTGTATGTGTGTTTGTCACATTCTGTCCTTACTCTGTTTCCAATCAACGTTTCTGCAGGAAGACGTAAACACAACGCTGCTTCATGCAGTAAGAACGAGCAGAAAGTAAACGCTGGGCGAACGTGTTAACGCTATCAGCGCGGGTGTTTAATCACTGATGTAGATAGCGATAAAATTAAAAAGGTGACTGAATTATTTTTGCGCTATGTAAGTGTGTGTGTGTGTGTGTGTGAGGTCAGATGTGCATTGTGTACATGCTGAGGTTTTTCTCCACAGAGCAAAAGAAGGACATGATGTTTTCTTACACAATCTCAGGGATGGAAACGTTCGGGAAAGTGATACGGGGTTTGTGGTGTTGAATTTTTTGTGAACAGTTAATAAATTTACCATAAAACCTTGATTTGCAAATTTGCATAATTGTGTATGCACATTATAAAAGCTGAGAGCTCGCATTTGGGCCTTAAGGGCCTTGCTCTAGGGCTCAGCAGGGGCAACTTGGCGGTGCCGGGGCTCGAACCCATGTACAGATATACTTTATTAAACTTTTAAAATACATGCATGGTTCAGGTACGTGTAAGCAAAAAGTAACTGAAAGACAGCGTGATTTGCAAACTTGCAATAATTTATTAGCAACAATTAACAATTAATATTTCCATCTTAATTATGTAATGAATACAGAAGCAAATATAGGTTTACTTTGTACATCTTTTTGTAATTTTACTTTTAAGTAACCTGTGCAAATGATGATTGGTTGGATGTCTGTAAAGATTTTTATTGAATAATCCAGATTAAATGACAATTAACTTTAAGAGTTAATGAGAACCTCTGTGCACATCTGCTTTAGCGTTATTTGCAGAACCTTTAATTTCATATGGTTAGTATAAAATACATTTTATGCCGCTGTCTTTAACACAACTTGATCTTTCAAATATAAGCTTTAGAAATAATATCTATAATATTCAGCTTTATAATATATATTTTTATTTTCTGCTGTTTTCAGCTCTTCTTTAGAAAAGGCCCACATCATTTCACTCGAACTCCGTCTGTAATCCAGCCTGCTCTCAGAACAAGATGTTCTGTACTCCACAGACCACACCTCCCTGTTTACATATTCATCACATGGGCGGGGCTAGAGACTAGCGCTCCTCCTGTAAGCATGTCTCTCTCTCTCTCTCTCTCCCTCTCCCTGTGTTGCGTGCTCTCGGCGAGTCCTGCTCACCCACAGACTTTTTCACCTCCTCTCTCAACTCACGCCCCTCGTCTGGGAGAAGTTTTGCGTAAACCAGATTTTTTTTGTGTGTGTGTGTGTGTGTGTGTGTGTGTGTGTGTGTGTTGCGTAGCTGTTTGCTAACTCATCAGACTCATCAGCTGGATTCTGTTGCACAATAACAGAACTGACTCGATTTCATAATAACAAACTTTTATTCAATTCTGTTTCGCCTTAAAAACTGTACACGGTTCGATGTGAGATTGATCTCGGCGTAATAACCTGGAGGACCTCATGCTGTCGTTGTTAAAAGTAAACGCTGGATAATACGATACTGGAAACACAAAAATAACACATCAAAGAGCTCAAACAGTCATCTCTGCTTCCTCACACACTTCAGAACAGCTTCACTCCTACAGGGCCCGAGTGTGTGTCGTATAAAGCGTCATTAGGAACTCGTAAAAGTGAACAACGTCAAGAGGAAGAGACAGAGACAGACACATAAAAACAGACAGACAGTGAGCTTTAGGTTAGAGATCTTTTAATGTGACCGGGACAATCATTTAAAAGAGTGACAATGGTGATCTGAACACAGGCTGGACTTTCTGGTTAGAGAAGCTCTTTTCAGATAAGAGAAAAAAAAAAGGTGGAAAGAAAAGAGGCCACAGGGTGCAGCGTCTCCTGAAACAGTCTGAGTGGAGTTCGGCTCCGCAGCTTTGGCCTTTACCGTGAGGTGAATAAATGAATGCATGAAAAAATGAATTGAAAGTAATTCTGTAAATAAAAAAAGACAAAAACGGAGCACGAGACCATAACGGTGGATAGTTTTTAAAACTGCATCAAAAGCAACCAATTATTCTGAGACAGAAGGTTTTTCATCTTTTTTTTAAACGGCACTGGTTTCCGTTTCCTCACACAGACCAAAGATATGCAGATTAGGCTAATTGCCATTCCCCGTAGTGTGTGAGGGTGTCTGTGTGTGTGCCCTGTGATGGATTGGCACCCTGACCAGTGTGTACCCTGGGAAAGGCTCCAGGCTTCCCGTCACCCTGTACAGGATATGAAGAATAAGTAAGTGTACCCTGGAGGTGTGCGGTCTCAGCGCTAACCACTACGCCACCAAGCTGCAACTCAAAGTAACAGTTCAGCAAAAAAGGAAAGATGAAAAGAAAGAGTGAAATAAAGGAAAAATAAAAGCAGTCCATCTTCCCCTATAGTTTGTGAATGTAGCCAGTCAGGAAAAAACGGCTAGAGTCTTTAGTTCTGGACTTCATTCCAAAGCTAATGTAGCTAACCAGTAATGGAACATGGATTCTATTTTGACGTAACGGGGAACGTTCCGTATGTTAGAACGTTGGCTTTACATTTCTGACTTGCTCTCATCTGTATCCGATTAGTGAAGGACGAAACACGGGTATGACTCGCAGTCACGCAAACAATCCTCATCTTCTACTTGAAATTCAAAGTGTCAAAGCACAGAAAAACTTGAAAAAAAAACAAAAACGTGTATTTCGTCACATTCTGTTAACCGCTCTCATGTGTGCGCCTCGGGACACACAAGATGACTTTTAAAACACATTGTCCTGGTCTTATGGATGGAATAGAACCTGTATTCTCAAATCATTAAAACATCACCTAAACATACCGCTCTTTTTTCTCTACGCTCCATCGGGGAGCGGGAACACGCCGCAGCTCCCTGTGAGTCTGTTACCAATTTTACGCTGCTTTTTTTTTTTTATTAAAAAGGATTACAGACAACATTGGTCTTCTGTTTTCTGCCACTCAGGAAGTTCAGTGTGATTGCTCCATAGTGTTCCTTACAGGTTCCTCTCACTCATCATCTGCACTGATGCTGTGGGTTTTTTCTCCCAGCTGTGTCTACACACTGAGTGCTGTGCTAAATGACCAGCAGAAATAAACTTTGTTGGTATTTAAAATAATATAGAAGAACAATAACAGTACCATTAATGCCACGCTGCCTTCCACTCGAGTTACCCACTGATATTAATACTGCCCTCAAATTTCCTCTTAGATTTAAACTATAGTAGTTAGCTATAGTAGCAATAGTAGTTGGGGCCCGAGCACTAATTGGCAAAGGAATCCCAATTTTCATTTAACATTACAGATGATCAGAGGTGACAGAAGTATACAAACTCAATGCTCAAGAAAAAGTACTTGGCTAAAAATGTGCTCCACTGCAAGTAGAAGTACCAGTTAAATTTCTATACTTAAACAGAAGTACTGAGTACATGCTCTAAAATGTACTTTAAGTACAAAAGCACAAAGAAACCGATTTTTCAAGATATTTATCCACCTGAGTCAGTGATAAACAATATTTTGTATTTTAAACACAATTGAAGTCAATGTAGGTGGCACGGTGGTGTAGTGGTTAGCACTGTTGCCTTGCACCTCCAGGGGTTGGGTTCAATTCCCGGCCAGGCTCGATTCCCGTCTCTGTGTGCATGTTCTCCCCACGCTTGGCGGGTTTCCTCCCCGTACTCCGGTTTCCTCCCACAGTCCAAAGATATACAGGTTAGGATAATTGGCGTTCCCAAATTGCCCGTAGTGTGTAAGTGTGTGTGTGTGTGTGTGCTCTGCGATGGATTGGCACCCTGTCCAAGGTGTACCCCTCCTCGTGCCCTAAGTCTCCTGGGATAGGCTCCAGGCCCCTGCGACCCTGAACACAGGATAAAGCGGTATAGAAGATGAGTGAGTGAGTGAGTGAGTGAGTAAAGTCAATGTAGTAAAGATGAATAGTGAAGACCTGACATTAATTAAACAAATGACGAGCAGCATTGTTAGCATCATTAATTACTTCTGTAGTTACACTAGCTAGTCGCTACCATTGCTACCCTGTGTAATGCAAATATGTGAACCACACAATTAAACATGGCTTTTTGCAAGCATACAGAAGACAATACGGATAAAGGACGCACCAAAACATTAAAGCGTGTTATTAAAAAATGCCGTTGTTATTGGCGTGAAACACAAACCAAACGTATAAGAGTTTACAACTCTTTTGCTCAGTATGTTAGCTAGTTATCTAGATCATTTCTAATCTGTCCTTAACAAGTGTGCCTGTTCGAGTCGCTTGAAAGAAAGAGGCAGAAGAATCTGCCGACCAGAGACCAAGTGGGCGGGATCTGTTGCCCAGGTAACCGCCAATCACTTTGGTTTGCTAACCAATCAGCACTTTCATAAGGACCTGCCAGTCATTTCTGTAAACTTGCACTGGTGGAATTGTTTTCTTTGTGTCCTTCCTATGTGGGGTGGAGCTTAGGTTTCACTATGGTGTGAGTGACAGCGTGAATGCTTACAATAAGATTAGAAAATCAATGCACTTGTATGATCGTCATCTGAAAACTAACAAGTCTCTATTTACAATGTAGTGAGTAGAAGTAAAAAGTATCACATACAGAAAATACTGAAGTAAAGTACAGCTAGATGGAAAAAATACATAAGACAGTATACAGTATGTACTTGAGTTACTTGTCTCCCCTGCAAGACTATTACAGCACGCCAGAACTCATGGGCTTATCCTGTCTGAGGTGTTTTTAAACCACATCTGCCAGATCTTTCCATTATTCCATTATATATTTTTAATATTTAATATTCAGGTACTCACTGGTCAGGATGCATGAAATGATCCCAATCAACTCTACAATAAAACTTAATGAACATGTGTATGATCACATGACCCACATTTAAAGAAATGTACAAAGTTCTGCTGGTGTGTAGCTCAACCATAAAGCACGAAAAGGTTTATCGTTATCATACTAGTATACTGGATGTTTGCAGGCTTGTCAGCTCCTCACCTTGAAGCAGTAATTCATCCTCACTTTCGTTCGTCCTTTTTTTGCTTTATCATGATCTAACTGTGACACACACAGACTCGCCCTCAAGCGTTTAAACCTTAAGATCTCTTTAGGTCGTCTAGACAATGGTAAGGTTTTTCTAATTACTCCATTTTAGAGGATTTTAGTATAAGCCTTGAAATTAGTCCTGAAGACGTCTGGGGTGTTACTAATAACATCGTTATGTCTATCTATCACCCTTACTGTGTTTGTAGCTGTTGTGGGGGTTTTGTGTAGCCTCACACTACTACTAGTACACTGCTACTGGTGGAGTTGGGGAAAAGGGGGAAGAGGGCGTGGCACGGTAGAAGTAGAAGCAGATGTAGACTCAATAAACACTTGGTGACCAGAAACAGAAACACGTTCATGAACAACAATCAGCTTAAGTAGCAAACCAATCAAAAGCTAAATGGAAATCTGAAAATACAAAAACAAGGTGGTCCAGCTGAGTGCTCTGAGCAGGAGACAAGAAACAGAGCGCTGTTTACATTTACAACATTCGGCAGACGCCCTCACCCAGAGCGACTTACATTTGGAGCAGTTGAGGGTTAAGGGCCTTGGTCAAGACGTGGTACACACACACACACACACACATCGTAGACAATTTGGGAACACCAATTAATCTAATCTGCATGTTTTTGGACTGCGGAAGGAAACAGGGTAACCCAGGAAAGGAAACTAAGCACAGAGAGAACATGTACACAGACCCGAAGGGGGGGATTCGAACCTGGAACTGCAAGATGATAGTGCTAAATACTGAGCCACCATGCTGCCAATTTATTTCTTATGTTGAACAAATCATCATAACATGGTTTGGACAATTATTTACTTTCAGAGGTCCAGAATTCCCTAAATAGCAATTAACTTTTTATTTGTATGTGGGGACAAAAACTAATGATCTGAAAGTGAAAATTAGACAAATTCATTGGTCCCTCTGTTACATTTAATTACATTTAAAGCCCAAAGTGGTGCAATAATACACACAGCAAAGATTTGGATCACAATCATAGCACAAATATTAACTCCTGAGAGATGAGGAAAGCGGGTGAAGAACGGTAACGCTGATGATTTAACATAAATAAAAAACATATATTTTTGTCTGTGTGATGTGTAATAAGTGGCTAAGTGTTGCTGCCGTTCAGTCTTCATGCTATTATTGTGAAATGAAGGCATGTACTGAAACGTCTTGCACAGACCTACGGGAATTTTCCCTTCTCCGTTTCTTTGTTGAGATTCCCTCCGTGTTCTCCGCTTGCATAACACTGCTTCTCCTAACACTATTAAAGACCGCCACTCCGCCCCCCAGCACCACCACTGCCACCCCGCCCGCCGATTAGAACCAGCTTGCCCGATCCGGTGGTTGTCATGGCAACTGAGCAGCATCCCGTCTCCCCCTCCCTTCCATCTTCTCTTGTTTTTTTCCCCCGTGTGCTTTTGTTTGCGCCTCCTTCGGGCACGTGTTCATGTTGTTATTGTTGGTGTGCTTGATAATCAAGGTTGAAATCACATACGGATGCATACAAACCGCATTAAGTGGAAACAGACACACGAAGCACGTAAATAGGCTGCGCATTGCTGAGACGTCTTCCCTGCTGTGACCATCAGCCCGAGGCGTGAAGCGTTACATAACGGTGAATGTCGAGAACGCTTGACATGTGCACAGTTGATGAAGATGTGCAGCACTGTTTCTGCATTTCGGTTCGTGCTTTAGTGAAAGTATGCGTGTGCAATAAAATCTGGGTCAGTAAACGAAATTCTAATTCATCTCTCTGGAACAAGATATTATTATTTAGAGCAAACATTTAAACAAAAAAAAAAAGAAAGCAGTCCAGTAGCTTCTCTCACTACATTTCCGCACCCTCGCTGCTCAGCGGTCACCCTTTCTATAGATGGATGGGGGAAAGGGGAGGGGGGCAATATTTCTGCACAGAGACAGACAGACTGTAAAGCAGACAGATCTGATAAACAGCTTTTTTTGAAGGTAGCTTTTGAGTTTTAAAGACTGAATTGTTTCAATTACGCAAGGAAGAAAACTACATCGTGTCATGCTGTTGTAGGAAAATAATCAACAACAGGAGGATCCCAGATGTAAAATATTGTTTGTTTTTTATTTATTAAGGAACATTTTAGTTTAAATGTAAAGTTTATAGTTATATTACATTAATAGTGTACAGTTTACAATATCGCAACATTTTTGAAACAAATTCATTCCTGTTGTTGCCTCAGCAGCCTCTCTTTTCTCTCTCTCTTGAAGACAAAAAATGACTTACAGCTTCACGCTGACACTGAAGACTCCTTCCATAAACCTCTCCTAACATTTTACGAAAATGTAAGCATATCTGTAATTTATTTCATTTTTCAAGTCCATTCATGCAGAGTGTCTCCTGCACACTTCCTTGTGAATGAGGGGCTTTTATAGAAACAATAAAGGATTATAAGGTATTAGTATCGTAGGAAACGAGGTTTATGGGAATAGTCCAGCCCAGGTGTTTACTCTTAACATGGTGTTCCTGTGAGCTGCCTGTTGACGGCGCGGTTCCTCATGTGCTCTAAACACTGATTACGGTGATTAGAAACATGGTGACAAACACGTTCTTGTGTGATTACATCCAGCAGTGAGTGGGTTCTGTGGATTCTGTGGGAAGCTCCAGTTCTCCAAAACGCACAATCCGTGGAATTCTGTTTATCCGTGTTCTCAGGCTCCTTCCTCCTGATACCGTGCTCATTGCTCATCTCGATTCACTATCGTGGTGACTTTTTTTCTGCAGTAGTGTCTAAATTCTCAGCACTTAACTTTATGTTTATAGAGATTTATGTTTTTAGTTCACCAAGTAACTTGTCTTCTTTAAACCTTAGACACTCACTGGCCACATCATTAGGTACACCGTGCTAGTACTGGGTTGGACCACGTTTGCCTTCAGAACTGCGTGATAATTCTTCATGCCTCAGATTCAACACGGTGCTGAAACACTCCTGAACAGATTTTGCTCCATATTGTTATGATGTCATCGTGCAGTCGCTGCAGGTTTGTCGGCTGCTCGTCCATGATGCGTCTCTCCCGTTCCACCTGATCTCTGGAGTGAGATCAGGTGACTGTGGACGCCGTGTGAGTGCAGTGACCTCAACGTCATGTTCAACAAACCAGTGTTTCATGGTGCGTTAACCGTAACAATAATCAGGTTGGCTGTGATATTTAATCCTTGCTCAATTGGTACTAATTAGCCCAAAGTGTGCCAAGAAAATTAAATCCCTCACACCACCATTACACCACCACCAGCCTGAACCGCTGATACACGGCAGGATGGATCCACGCTTTCATGTTGTTTATCCATTCAAATATCGCAGCAGAAATCGAGACTCATCAGACCAGACGATGTTTTTCTCATCTTCTGGTGTCTGATGTTGGTGAGACCATGTGACCTGTAGCCTCAGCTTCCTGTTCTTATCTGACAGGAGCGACGCCCGGTGTGGTCTTCTGCCTCATGTTTGGATGGGTCGTGTGTTCAGAGTTGCAGACCTCGAGTGTATTGAGACGTTATTTGAGTCACTGTCCACTTTTTATCAGCTCGTCCCAGTCTGGCCGTTCTCCTCTGACCTCTGACCCCAACTAGGCATTTTTCACCCAGAGAACCGACCTCACTGGGGATTTACTCTTTTTCTCACCATTCTCTGTAAACACTAGAAATGTGTGTGTGTGTGTGTGTGTGTGTGTGTGTGTGTGTGTATGTGTGTGAAAATCCCAGTAGATCAGCAGTTTGGGAAATATTCGGACCGACAACCACGCTACACTCAGAGTCACTTAAATCTCCTTTCTTCCTCGCTCTGACGCTCAGTTTGAACTTCAGCAGATCGTATCTTCACCGTGTCTACATGCCGATACACTGGGTTGCTGCCATGTGATTGGCCGATTAGATATTTGTGTTAACAAGCAGTTGAACAGGTGTGCAGATGAGTGTGTAGTGTATGATAGTGTTCCCCTTCCCCCACTCCGCCCACCCCCCTTATCTTTTTTCACACCTTTTCCCTGGTCATTAGTCTCTCTGTGTCTCGTACCGGTGTCCGTTTACTGTACATTTTCACTGTCTGGCGAGTGTTTTGTCCCATTTCCTCATTTTTCTCCAAGCCGTACTTATTTGTTTTTCTAGTTTCTAGCTGTTATTGTACTGTTTATTGGTTCAGATCTCTACCTTTATGTTTTCAACCCCGGGTTAAATACCGTTCTCAGTTCTATAGCAACTCTAATAGGAAGGAACAAACAAACAAACAAACAAAAAACAGCTAAACAGACTATTTTTTGTTACGTGGTGATGAGGTAGGTAGGAAACTTTAGACTGATTCCACAAGAATGTGTTGGGCAGCTTTTTAAGGTGAACATGAAACCACATATTTTGTTCTTTTTGTTAATGATTTTTTTATATTTGCCTTGTAATTTTAACTTTTAACATTTTATTTATTTTATAATTTCACAATGTGAAGCACTATTAAATGTGTAGCTTTAAAAAGTATTTAGATTAAGTTTTATAATAGTGATGATAATAATTATTATTATGAAGTTGATTTGTATAAAATTTGATTAGAAAAACATATTTAAAAAAATTCAGAAACCATCAAATAATTCTTAAATGAAATGTGTTTTCTTCAAGCTTGTGTGTGTGTGTTTGCTTTAAAGTGTTGATTTGACTATTTTGAGATGCACTCAGCACATGATGGGACTTCCCTCCTTGTTTTTGTCTCTGTGTTTCTTCCTCTTTGAGCATGGCAACAGGGAACTGATTTCTGATTGGTTGGTCTGGTTTTAGGGAGCCAGTGAGAAGGCGGTCTCCGCGCTCTGTGTCTAGTTTTCAGTCCATGGGAATGTAGGTAAAAGGTCCTGCATTGAACTTGTTACTCCAGCCCCTCAGGCATGAGACCAGAAAGGAGGAGACATTTTTTCTGTACTGTGCTATTTGGATGTTGCATCCAATTCCACTAAAGCACTGGAGGAAAAAACAGCTGTTCTTGGCAGAGGTGTGTGCCCACGCAGCCGGCGTGTGACTGGTGTGGTTTTGGCACGATTCTTGTTTATGTTCTTCTCGGTGTGTGAGTGAGGGACAGATCGTGTCACGGACATAAATGATTATGCAAAGGAACGTGCACACTCAACACACTTTCAGCCGAAGTTTAAAATCTTTCTGCATCGTGTTTAAGATTTCACGCTGGCCTCAGTGTGGTCCGACCTTTTATTCTGCTGTTCAGTTTTTAAACAACAGAGCATTCATGATGAGAAAAGAGAGAAGGCCATTAATCAGTCACTCAGCCTCCATGTTGATTATATGTGGAGCTATAATTTGACAAAATTCGAAATCTGAACAAAATCGTGTGTCTTTCTGATGGATTCATTACGTTTCAGTTCACGGAGCAGATCACTGTTTTCTTAAATCTGAAAAAACATTTGAAAAAACAGGGTTTTTTTTCATGCATCTGAAAAATAATCATATATCATATTTAATCATGGTTCTGAACATGGTTCTATTTCATTAAGGTTGTTTTTGGTCAGAATACAGTGCTGGATAATGCTGCATGATGATGAACAAATCAAGCTGAGTCCAGACACCTGATCCACTGTGCATAAACACTGCACATTACAAATATAGCCTCAATGTGTTTACCTGTTTGTTTACTCTTTTTTTTTTTTTACCATGTAGACTCGACTCCTGCTTGTTCCGGCTCATATTAGAAAACAACATTCAGAGTCCCTGGATGATCATCCCTCAGGTCTATTCATCAATACTTCTTTTTTTCTCATTTTTAAACATTTATTTAGTAACAAACCATCAGAGAATTTCCCAAAGTGGATTGAAACTGCATTTCCCAGCTTGCACTGTGGCTTCTAAACACGGCTGACATCGAGTAAGGTCGATTCCTTTTAAAGGAATTCCTTATAAACTTTTGCTGGATCTTGTTTCTGGAGCCACATCATTCGAAGGATGGTGGTCTTTGTAGGCTTGTGGTCTTCACTGACTGCGTAGACCGGGAAGCCCAAAACTGCAATGAGACGGTCTGATATGTGGACGATTTCTTACTTGAGGCAACAGCTGAGTTCGCCCTTACCACTGCATCAGTGAAATATGAAGTTAAACTACAGTATATGGACCCTGTTTTTCCTTGAACATTGTGAAGTAGCCCTCAGTGTACCATTTATCTGCCTTTCTGGGACTGGGACTGGGTTGCTATTCCTGTTTTTTAATTGCTTTGTCCGTATAGTGTTGTTTGCATATCACCTGGCTCCCTGCCTCTTTCTTTATTATTATGTGTTTGAACTGTATTTTAGATTTGTTTGCCCACCTTTTCAACAAAATGCCATTAGCTGCATTTTCATCCATTCCAGTCCTCGTTTTTTTCAATAAATTACTTTGCCAGCATGTGGTTACAGCAGACACAGAGAGCAGCAACAACACCAAACTTAATGATTTCTCAAGCCATGTCCACCACAACCACATCTTCACATGATGGTCTTTAGGTTCAGTGATTGTACTGTATCTCTAGATAAGTATGCTGGGGAGCTATGTGGTCTCATTCATGCAGAAGATCAGCTTAATTCTTAGAAAAGCAATTCATTCAATAGTTTCAGTTAGGTAGATGGTTAGGAAACAGAAGAACTACTCACCATGTCTCGAGGTCGGAGTCTGCATTAGAATCCCACACTTTCACCATTGGGAGCAAATGGAATTAGCTAGTTCTTAAAGCTACGTCTGGGCGTAAACCTGGAAACCATGAAGGAGATGGCAAGCCAAGATAAGAAAATGGAGCTGTATTTGGGAATTGACCTTACTTGACCACTTAGCTCTCCAGATCCTTAACTACCCACCTCTCCAAGGAGCTCTACTCACATCTCGTGCATACAACACCTCTGAACTCATAAAACATGGTCATGGACCCATCCACAAACATTCCTACAGTGATTCCATTGCCTCCACTCTTCTCCAACCATTTACCCTGCTTGTTTTTAACTTTGACAGCATTGGTTGACTCTGAGCCAACCTGGTTACACATGCACCACCTGCAACCTTACTGGTTAAAAAAACACATCACTCACTGGTCATTTCAGTGCCAATAGCACTGTCTGTGTAGATGCTAGCATCTATAACTATCATGAGCATGAAAAGCATGACCCAAATCAACATTTCTTCAGAATACCAAGTTGTTTGGGAGTTATTCACTAAAAGCATAACCAGCAGTTTACCCCTTGTTGTCCGTACAATTGCTCCATTGAGCTCTTACCCAGGGACATTCCACCTCTGCAAATGCAAATATGCCCGTTCCCTCACTGAGCAGCCATGGAGAAGTCATGGTTCAATACATGCAAGAAACATTAAAGCAGTATTCAGTCCGTCCATCCATTCATCCATTTTACCTGCTTCTGTCAGCTTCTTTTCTGGGAGAAGACAAGGTTTGGTTTAAGGACAAATTTAACCTACTGCCACCAGTTTCTTCTGTGATTGGACAGGTGAAAATGGCCAGAATCTTTATAAAACTGGCCCTCCAGAGTGCACATATTTGGTTCACATAAAAATATGTAGATGACAAATGGAAGCCTGCTTCATCAAAAACAATTAATTCAACATATTGCCAAAGGTTTTGTTTCCCTGCCTTAACATGCATATTTAATTCAAGGCCTATTCAATTCATAGCGCTTTTAATAATGGTAATTGTCACAATGTACTTTTGCAACTTTACAGAAATGATGTAAAATATGGAAAATGTAGGAAAATGATGAAAATATGTATGAAATGTGAGAAAATGTGTATGAATCAAAATGATCAGATTGTCCCTGATGAGCGAGCCGAGGGCGACGGTGGCAAGGAAAACTCCCTAAGATGGCAATAGGAAGTAACCATGAGCGGAACCAGACTCAACAGGGAACCCATCCTCATCTGGGTGATAACGGATAGCAGGGATTGATCTGCAGTCATACTGTGTGTTAGCAGGCTGGAAGTTCAGTATAACAGGAGATGTGGAGAAGTTAATATGGAGTCCAGTTCGTTATTGGAGGCTCAGGTACAAAACTGTAGGAAATTCCAGTCCCGAACTATTGAGAGACTGAGATCACAAATCCACAAAGAACAGCTGTCTGCATCAGTCGAGGGCAGGACCGTCTTCATAGGGATCTGGTATAAAGAGGAATTATCCTAAAAGAAAATCACAGATTGTAAAATTAGGATTAAAACATTAAAATCACACAAAACAACCCATGAGACAATCCTAACACTTCGCCAAAAATCACAGAGCGTGTTTAAACCCCCAAGGCAAGCTCATGTATACAGCACAATCTGAGCACTATGGTAATTCAGAGTGCTTTACAGATGTTAAAAATTACTAGTGTCTGATTTAAATTCATGTCAGACCACTGTGAATCAACAAACTCTCTTGGGGATGGAGATCTGGAGCAACTTTTAGTTAATATCTGATGTTTTTTCATCTTCTGAAAAAAGTTAGATGCAGGCAATTCTTTTGATTCTGAACAATTAATGGAATATTAAAATGACATTGTAAACCAGGAAATATGAGTAACAAAAGGTTACTTTTTTTTTTTCAAAATAGGAAAGTAACCCTCTTGGAAGAACGCACTATCCACCCACTTCTGAGTGAGCTCACAGACACCCATAATCAGCTTGTGTCACTGTGATTGATATGGGAGAAAAAAAAACAACAACAATAAAGTTGTGATGCATTTATAATAAGGCATAACATATAATTATTTTTTAAAAGCTTTGACAGGTTATAACCATGCTTATGGTTCATGCATCAAGAATCAGCAGTGATTCTAACACTTATTAAAACTAAACCCCTAAAGCCTTGTTTGTTTAATGTGTTATGTTCAATAATATGCACCAATTAAAAGCAAAAAAAGATGACCCACTTTCAAACAAAACCCAAAATGTTAATTTTTGTTTTGCATTTTTCTTTCTCACAGTAAGAATCTACACTGCAGTTAAATGTATACAGATGCAGATCTAGAGCATTACATTCACAAAAATCATAATGCATCATGCCGACATTAATTCCCTGTATAATCCCCTGCTACACTAATGCACTTATCCCAGTGTTTCTCTAGTGCTTGGATACCATCAAGGTAGAAAGTTTTCTCAGTACGCTGGAGCCATGATATAAAGCGCCAACCTCCCGTGAACGTGAGCCTTAAATGGCTCAAAAAGGTGGAAATGTCTTGGAGCGAGGTCAGGACTGTACGGGGATGTGGCAATAACTCTCAGCCGAGTTCCTGTAATGTGCAAGTGGTGTTGGTGAATGAGTGTGTGTACAGTTCACACAGATAGACGGATATCTTCCGCAAGTTGTCGATAAGTTATCTGTCGATTTTCAAGGATCAGGCGTTCCACTCGCTGAAAATTCACGGGAAAGACTGCAGTGGGCTCCGAGCTACCTTGGCTGGGATCATCGTTCACGGATGTCACATGGCTCATGCTAAGAGTCTCATCACCGTACTGTGCTTGAAGTCTTCTGTCAAAGTCAAACGCTTTTACACCTTCATTCACCAGAAATTTCATCACAAGTCCCAGACTGACTTGAATGCCCCTCGAATATAAGAATACCTTTAGAAATTGTTTATAACATAATATGAAGTAATGTAAGTTTCATTATAAATCATAGAAGGAGTTAGGATAGAGTGTGTGTGAATTAAATCAGGAGCTGCAACGATATTTATGATAACATTGGGAAATTGCGTATGTTTGTGAGTGATTTATTTTCCTCCTCCTCTTCTCTGTGCACATGTAAAGCTACTCACGCAAGTCATGCTTCCTGCACAAGGTTGGGATCACTGTGAAATCAAGGACTGCACAGTGTGTTATCCTTATTATTAGCTCATAAATAACTTCTGGAAAATTTGACCTCGACGTTGCCAAGAACACATGTAAGAACTGCTCGAGACATGTCCCAGTCTTATCTGCTTCTGTCATCATCATTATACACAGCTTCAGCATAATAGGAAGTAGTTTTTATTAATGGTTATTATTTAAAGTTTATAAGACACGCCATGTCTTGGGGCTGTTAGGTCGGAGACCTTTGACCCAGTGGAGGTAAATGTGCTCGAGTGAGCAGATGCAGGACAGATGTTAGGGATCGTATTTACAGTGCGGAGTCACGCATGAGTGTGAAGGCTAACACAACCAGAGCTGCTGGTAAGGTGACAGTTCAGCTAGAATATAATGTCTGCTGCATTCTGGTTCTTCCAGAAAGCATTACATTACTGTCACACACTTTTATTCAAGAATACACTTCCTCAGCATCACACACTCTTATTCCAGAATACCCTCCCTCACCATTACACACTCTTATATCAGAATACACTTCCTCACTGTCACACACTATTATTTTAGTATACACTCCCACACATTAGACATTCTTATTTCAGAATAAACTCCCTCAGCATTGCACATTGATGTGATCTTTTTCTTGTATTTTGGAATCACATCATGCAGGACCTCATGGTCCTCTTACGTCAACACTGTGGTAAAAAAGGCCCGGCACTCTACCACCTCAGGTGCTTGAGAGACTTTAAACTGCCCAACAAGCTGCTTAGGAACTTTTACACCTGCACCATGGTGAGCATCCTGATGGGAAACTTCACAACCTGGTTTGGGAACAGCACCATGCAGGACAGACGAGCTCTACAGAGGGTGGTGTGATCAGCTGAGCACATCATCAGTGCCAAGCTCCCTGACCTGCACTCAATCTGCAGCAAGCAGTACTGGACCAAGGCCAGGACAGTGAAGGACCTCAGCCCCCCAAACAATGGACTGTTCTCTCTGTTGCAGTCAGAAGAGGAATTCCACTCCCTGAAGGCCAACACAGTGAGACTGTGAAGAAGTTCTTCCCCCAGGACCAAAACTCCACATAGGACTCAATGATTGGACTTGCTATGTTTCCTTCACACATGTGTTGGAGCACACCAAAATACCAACCACACTGAACATTTGCACATGACACATAGGTTGCACATTTCTGGTTCTATTTACACATAGAGGGACTAGCTATGCACTTCAAAACATGGGCAATACCACTGCTGCGGCACACACATCATCTCATTTCACACAACAGCTTATACAGTTTATATTTTACATTTTATATATTTGTATTTTTCTAATTGTATATTAAATATTTTCAGATTTTATATTTTACCATCGTTTCTAGGGGCATTGCCTCTGCTTATCTTCTTATTTTATCTCATATTTCCTTTTTAGGTCACAAACAGTTGTGTAAGCATTTCACTGCATTTCATGGTTGTATATATGACAAATAAAACTTTTATTTGATTTGAATTTGAATACACTCCCTCACCATCACACACTTTTATTCCAGAATACACTCCCTCAGCATTACATTTACATTTTATGCATTTGGCAGACTTTCTTATCCAGAGCGATGGGTGGGTTACTAGGTTACTAAGTATCATCAGTCAAACAATGTTGGGTAGTTTTTTTTGTTTGTTTGTTTGTTTATTTTTTATTTGCGGGGGGATCAGGATTTTGAATTTAATGCAGGCAGCTACAGGAAGCCAGTGCAGGGAGTAGAGAAGTGAGGTGGTGTGAGAGAACTTGGGAAGGTTAAAGACGAGACATGCAACTGCATTCTGCAAGGAGGGAGTCCAATCTTCCAATAACAAGGGACTGTTCAAGAACCTGAGTAGCCTTTGTTGAAGGAAATTGGTGAATTCTTCTTATGGTGTACAGAAGAAAATGACAGGAATGAGTAAGGTTGGCAATGAGTTGAGAAAATGTTGGTTGTCCAGAGTTACTGCCCCAAGATTGCGGGCAGTGACTGGAGTAGTGATCCGATTGTTGTCCAGGGAGATCACAAGGGATTTCTTGACAGGGAAATGAACAGTTCAGTTTTTCTGAGATTGAGTTTCAGCAGAAGAGCTGTCATTCAGGATGAGATGTCTGCCAGACATGCTGAGATCCGGGTGGGAACCTGAGTGTCTGAAGGAGGAAAGGAGAGAATGAGTTGTGTGTCATCGGTATAACAATTGTATGAAAAGCCGTGCGGGGATATGACCTTAACTTACAAGTGACTGGTATAGAGGGAGAAGAAGAGAGGACCAAGTACCGAGCCTTGTGGGAGTCCAGGGGAGAGTCTTCATAGAGCATATGAGGATCACCTCCACGTCACTTCATACAACTGATTTTCTAGGTAAGAAGCAAGCCATTGCCATGCTGTGCCACAGATTCCCAGGCTTGTAAAAATAGACAAGAGAATCTTGTGTTCACCATGTCAAATGCAGCTGAGAGGTCTAGGAGAATGAGAACAGATGACTTTAGCTGATCCAGCTGCATGGACCTTCTTAGTGTCAGACAGAAGGGCAGTCTCTGTGGAATTTGCCACTTTAAATCCGGATTGGTTCCTATCTATCCATCCATCCATCCATCCATCCATCCATCCATCCATCCATCGACAGCTGGTGTTACAGTACATGACCAGCTGTGATATACAGTAGGAGCAGCTTTACTTCTCATAGGCATACGCAACACAGCCAGTGACTCCTGCCTGCCAGTTCCTGAATACACACACACACACACACACACACACACACACACCTGTATAATAAGCTCTGTGCTATATAAAGACCTTATTCTGTGCCTGGAGTTCAGGAGCACACACCACCTAAAGAACTTCAACTAAAGGCTTGTGGAGAGCGATAGCAGAGAGAGAGTGAGAAAGACAGAGAGAGAGAGAGAGAGAGGGATGGGAGCATTGCACATTGCAGAATGTTTTCGGACAGAAGGAGGACTGTCTCAGTCTTGTCGTCTGATCCGTTTGGACACTGTGAGCCTGTGACTTGGACCGCGCTCAGCCATGTCAATTCTGTTTGGTGAAATCTGTCTGGGAGTATAATGCGTGTGTGCGTGTGTGTGTGTGTGTGTGTGTGTGGCGTTGCATGATTGCTGACTCAGTGTGTGCTGCTAACTTTATTTAAGTAAATATACATATACCAGTTAAGAAAGAACAAGAAAACAAAACACACACACACACATAAACCGTCTGTGGCTACTTTCTCTATGAAAAGGAATATTGTTGTTACAGACATAGCATTCAGTTCTTTTTGCTTCATGGTATTTCCCTTAGTCAAACCTAAAACAGTCTGGACTTTATCTTCATCCTCAATTATCTGTCTGTCTGTCTGTCTATCTATCTATCTTTTTAATCTCTAAATATATTAAATATGATATGATATTAAAATCGGGTCAGATCAATGGCCTCATCGTGTTCTGATACATACACTGTTACCATAGCAACCGCCCACTGACAGAGGATTTAAAGCACAAATGCACCGTATGTGTTAATATGTAAGGAAACGTGTATTTCAAATTCTAGAGAATGAGTCTCCAGTTTCAGAGGTAGAGCTGTGTCTTCAGGCCAGAGCAGACATTTTCTCCATATTAATTGTTAATTATTTTAAGTATTTATGTAGTATTTTAGTGTGTGTGTGTGTGTGTGTTCCTGTGACTGATGGAGTGACCACTTGTCCGAAAGAAACTCAACAGACTGTAAAACAGCGATGAGTCAGGTGACCTCGAGACCTTGAGTCAAACGACCTCGAACCATATGGCTGCTGGAGATGGTGGGAGGTATGAGGAAACTCTCTCTCCAAAAAGCAACACCCAAGAGGATTCTGGGATTGTTTGACTGTGGGATTGCGGGACCCTGGGTGGCCCGGCTGCGCTTTCACAGCTTCTCTGTGTCACTGAGAGTGACGAGGCAGTGAGAGCTGAGGTCATCAGGTGTGTGTGTGTGTGTGTGTGTGTGTGTGTGTGTGCATGTGTGTGTTTGCAGTCGAAAGAACATCTCAGAAGGTCCCAACTGCAACCACACATCAGCTGTGAAACACATCAAGGAAAGTCCACCTCTAAAATCTGCCTTGTCACTGGAACAGTTTACTTTATAAGCCTTCATAAAGGCATTCCTAAGCACTAACACATCCATGATCATTCCATTAAATTTTAAATATAAAAAAGAAAATTATATTTATTATTATAATTCTAATTATTTTTTATACAAATATAATTATAATCTAAAAATAGAAATGACAGTTATTTTTTGTTTGTTTTTAAATACATAAGCATTTCTTGCATTTGGGATGTTTTGATTTTGTATAATTATTTTCCTCAAACATTTATTTTCTATCTTTACCTTGAATTTTTGTATTTGTATTTTTTTGCATAAGACAATGAAGAATTTTACAAATAAAAGTTTTTATTTGAAAAAAAAGTAGCATGTTCATTCAAATTTTGTATTTCTTTTTAAAAACTAAGAATAGTATAGCATAGTATAATATCAATTTTATGTCCATATCAACATTTTAACCTTTAATCAGGTGATGAACCACATTTGATAATTGTTTCAGAAAATAAATAGACAAAGTATGCTTTGTATTTTTGCTCATTTGTCTGTGCCAAAGTTTATCTGTGTTTTTTTAAAAAATATTTTTATATGTACAGTTTTTTTGGAAAAATTATTTCCCTAGACGGATGAAAAACCACAGATTGTACCTGATGGACCTTGATTTGCAACATAACAATGGCAATAATAAAAAAAACAAAGTATTTTACTGAAGTAAAATAAATAAATACTTGACTTGACTTGAAATAAATAAATAACTCTTCATTTTTTTTATATTTTGAATTTCCATATATTTTAATGAGCTCCCTATAAAGAGTTAATAAGTTATTCCCCGCATGCTGTACACACTTCTTAATAAAAGTGTTATTATCCCAGCTAGAATGTTCTTTGCTAACACAAGGTCATAATCATATTATGTTATAAAGTTACAATATTTATTATCTATTATAAACTGTTATCCTGACAATGTATGACAAAGTCAAGCTTATAATGCATTATAACTGTGTTACTGAATAAACCATGCAGTTATACTGTAGAATTAGAGTCTAGATATAATGCATCATGAACACGTCTTTAATTTTTTTTATTCCTTAAACATTGCTGTAACCTGTAACACATTTTTATAAATGATCATAACAGGTGAAATGTCGCCTTGTGAGTGCATTATGAGGCAACTTGACACTACATAAAATGCTAACTCTGCCTCATATCAGACTGAAGGCTAACATGTGTCTCCTGTGAGACATGTGAATCTAGACAGTTTTGGAGAAAAAGGCTATCTACCCTCTTCCACATGCATATGCACTCAGAGATGCCTGTGATTGGTTAGACGTTGCTATGATTGACAGGAGAGAAACAGTTTGCCCCGCCCCCTCAAAGAGTTGCTCTTGACATCTGTGGAAGACTTGCCTCTTGACACATCATCTTCATTAACATTAATCACCATCTCCAAATGTCCCCAGCTATCGTTACCACGGCGGCGATATTTCTATAACATCTAGTCTCGACGCGACATCTGATACTAAACCCAGGATAAAGACCGGGACAGACGTTTCCTGCCCTCTTCACTTCTCCCAGAAGAAGAATGAAGAGACTTCAGTCTCAGAGTCTCGGCTTTAACGCCGTGATGTTTTCCTGAATAACATCCGTCTGTCTGCGCAGGGTTTATTTAAATTTATAAAAGAAAAAAAAAGAAACCCTTGAGGAGACCACCCGTCCTTAACTATGTGGACCAGGCTGTGTTTGTCTTATCTCCTGAGCCCAGTTTTACCTCCTCGAGGAGCCAGGGAAACAAAAACACAAGCAAAGACACATTATTCCTCCCAGTGGGGGCGCCAATACTTCCAAAAAACAAACCATAAAATAAAACAGACAAGCAGATTTCTTTTTGTTTTTATTAATTCAATTAGGTAATTATTCAGCATTAAGAGGTTGAATACTTTGGTTTTGTGTATGGAATTGACAATTCACACACACAAACACACACACACACACACATTTAGGTCCCTAGTCAGGTCTAGTGCAAATGTACTCCTACGTAATTAATTAAACAGATCGTACTCAATTTTAATTACACTGAATGTTTCTCTCTATAAAAGTTCATCTTTTTACTTATGCTACAGCAGCTGTAAGCCACAGAGACAGTCTGACCTATAGACTAGACATTGTAATATTTGTGCTCTCTGGAACTACAGCTCTACTGTAAAAATAAGCTTTATGTTTGTACTGACTGTATTCACACTAATTACCTTTTATATCTTTAGGAAACTCCTGTTAATCCCTCTGAGCTTTCGTGCTCTCATCAACTTTCCTTTTTTCTTTCTCTTGAATATGAATAAGACAAAAGAAAAAATGCTGATCGTAAACCCTGACACTGGAGACTCCTGGAGAAAGTTTCCTTCCTTTTTGAAAACCTCACCATGCATGGAGACTCCCTGTAAAGGAGCTGTTACTATAAAAACGATAACATAGAATTCACACACTAACACACTTGTGACTTGATTACTTAACGATTTTCTTCAGATTAGTTTCAAATCCAAACTTCCATTTCTCAATCTTTATGACTTTGCACTGACACACTTTATAATCACAAAGTAAAGCAAATTCCACATCTAGAAGGAATCCTGAGCCGCCCTGCTGACCACAGCTTCCCTGTTTGCCATCCACACCCACCTGCATACTCAAATACACACGCACACACACACACAACACACAAGAAAGGTTTTGTTTATCCTCAGGGTTAAACGTTCACCAGATGGTCCCGAAGATCTAATGAAGACTCAAATCGACACATTCCCAGAACATTCCCAGAACATTCCCAGCTCTCTGTTCTTCTCAGGAATCCTCAGAGGTTCATAACGATCGACCAACTCATCTCTCCGCTCGCAGTGTGCAAAGTGAGCATTCCTGTTCACAGAGGCTCCTCTGTGTGTGTGTGTGTGTGTGTGTGTGTGTGTGTGTGTACGCTGTTTACTTTGAGATTTTTCTGCCATTTTTAATGAAAATGTGAGAAATGGTTTCATATGAAGAAAGGATGAAAAAAATTGATGAATGTTGTGGGTTAAAAAAAAGTAAAGAAAGAAAGAATTTATCTGGGTTTTAATAGTTCTTAATTGTAATTAATTGTACAGTCTGGCCAAAAAAAAGAAAAAGACAATGTTGTGGTGAATTCAATAAGCAATCAGTGCAGAAAGGCAGAAAGACGGCTTCTGATTTTTATCATATTAACCCTGTTAGCACGAAAGCTCAGAGGGATTAACAGGAGTTTCCTAAAGATATAAAAGGTAATTAGTGTGAATAAAGTCAGTACAAACATAAAGCTTATTTTTACAGTAAAGCTGTAGTCCCAGAGAGCACAAATATTACAATGTCTAGTCTATAGGTCAGACTGTCTCCGTCTCTCTCTTTTTCTCTTTTTCTTCTCTGTCTTTTTGTCTGTATGTCTGTCTGTCTTCTTTGATTCTCTGCCTGTCCGTCTGACTCTTTCCTTCATCTTTCATTCTTTGTCTGTCTGTCTGTCTGTCTGTCTGTCTGTCTCTTCTCAAATCCTAGAGATGCGGTTGGAGATCTCATCGCATGAATGTCTCTGGCTCTTTGCTGCTGATGGCCCCGTGTGGTCTGCTTGGGATGCGTGTGGTGAATCGAGACGGTTCCAATAGATGATCATGAAGGTGGTCTTGGACTTGGCAGGCTGTTTTGGGACTGAAGGTTGAGATGGCAGTCACTTAATAGTTCAGGTCTGAAATTCCACAAACAGTTTTGTACCTGAGCCTCCGACAATGAAAGTGGAAATTATATCACCTGCTAAACTGATTTTTCAGTCTCATGTAACAGAGACTGATTTATGGTCACACTATCTGATATTACCCAAATGAGAATTGATTCTTTGTTGAGTCTGGTTCCTCTCAAGGTTTTCCCTGAGAAGGCATTGGTGGCTCAGTGGTAGGTTTCTCACCCTCCATGTGGAAGGTCCAGGTTCAATTTCCACCCACTGTCCCAACCCCAGCACTGGATGCAGGTACTGGTCCGAAGTCTGGATAAAATGGGAGGGTTGTATCAGGAAGGGCATCTGGTGTTAAACCTGTTGTGTGCAGATTTGATGGTCCAGTGTTGAGACCCATCAATGGGACCCAAAATTGGATAGATAATAGATCAATGTTGAATAACAGTTACAGTCATTTTATTGAGATTACTGCAAAGGAGAAAATATTTGTGAACTTCTTCGATTAGTCTCTCTTTGATTTGGTCCATGTTGTCAACATGTGGACCAATTACAGTGCAGTTAAATTTTTTTAGGGGATGTGGACATCTGGCTACTCTAAAGGCTACAGAATAGGGTATGTGGCAATGTGTATACTTAAAGGGTTATATGGCCATCTCAAAACAAAATCGAAATTTAGCATTCTAGAAGCTGAAGAGAACTGGACATCTATAAACGCCCTTAAACATCAATGAACTGAAGCGATGTTGTAAGGAAGAGCAGTAAAGAATTCTTCAAAGCAATGTGAGAGACTGATGAACTAATGAAAACGGTTGAAGTCACCAGAATGAGATAACACTCCAACTTCAGGTTAGGATAGAATACACAGTTGATAATCACTTGAAATTACAATGCAGAATATATTTTAAATAAACCATAATATAAAAATAAGAAGGTATGGCACCATGTTACATGGACGGGATCTGCAAAAAACATGTCTTACTGAACCACAAGTATGTAGTGTGGCTCGCTGTATGTTACGTTTTTTTTTTTTGTTTGTTTCAAGACGGAATTTATCCTGCTATGTTTAGAAGTGGCCTGGAGTGAAACACATCCAGCAGGAAGTGGGAGGAAACTCTGGCCAGGACGACTTCCTGATGCCCATGCTTCTGGAACGAAACGAGTCATAATTTATGTTAAACAAGCCTGAAGTATGGAGTATATAACATGGGGTCACTTTAGGTCATTTACTCACAGTTTAAGATTTTTTCAGGATTCAGGTTACATTTCTGGGCTCTATTTTCATTTCAGTTACTAAATTAAGTAAGAGGTTAAAGTTTTGACAGAACCACCACTAGACTCCATTTCCCAGAATGCAGCATGGTGTAAATACAGGGCTGTGATGAATTTCAAATCACAGATTTGTATTTCTACCAGTTTGTATCAAAGCATATTGATTGTTTTGTGTTCGACCCTGTTCTGCCTCCATTCTGTCCACCATCTTGAAGTCTAAAACCCCTTAACATCCCGGCAAGTAAAATAAAGAAATCACATGGTTATTAATACCACAGGTAAAATGGAGGGAGTCTCTAGTGTCAGCACTTTGTAACAGTCAGAGGTAAAGCTGTGACATTAAATTTCCAAATGTAGTTATGGATGTTGCCATTAGACTAAAACCGTTCACCCTAAAACCACCTATGTTTTGGGTTACCTTTGTGCCACCGGGGTGGTTCTGGCCCATTGGGGTGAGGCGCTGCAGTGCTCTGGGGGTGTGCTTTGGTGTTTGACACCAGGATGCTAGCAGTGGGTTCTTTGAATTCTATGGATTGAGGGGTGGGGTCTCCGTGGATCAGACTTGTTTTTCCTGGTAGCGTCCCATTGGGGCTTAATCGGACTGGGATCCGAGGAGTTTGGAGGCTGGGTCGGTGGCCTAGGATTCTCTGCACCTTGTTCAACAGACTGTGGTGCACTGGGTGTTCTGAAGCCTTTCTCTTGTGGCCAGCATTTACTGTTTTGCCAATTCGTGCTTTTCTATGGGATCAAACTGGAAAGGCTGTCTTTTGGTTCCAGTTGGCCTTGGGTGACCCTGATTCTATCACTGGTTTACTGGTTTGCACACATTGCATTAGGTAATTAAGTAACAACTAAACTTAAGTAACAACCTAAACAGTTGTTATTTTTAGACATGATGGTCACCTGTTCACCTGTTGCAAGAACAGTATTGTCAAGTCCAACCCATCAAGCTCCATGATGAAACTGGCTCTCATGAAGACCTTCCCAGGAAAGCAAGACCAAAACTTACCTCTGCT
>JAOVVB010123023.1:0-12463 GCA_028570985.1 Heterobranchus longifilis | reverse complement strand
AGAGCCGACGGCGAGGAGACGGCGGCCGGCGGCGAGGAGGAGGAGGAGGGCGGTGAACTGAAGCGGCGTCGTAAGTCTTCCACGTCCTCCTCCTCCTCGTCGTCTTCGTCCTCGTCCTCCGTCTTCTCGAAGTCGGTGTCCAAGTGTTCGCTCCCGGACGGTCGGACGGTGTGCGCCGGCGACATCGTCTGGGCGAAGATCTACGGCTTCCCCTGGTGGCCGGCGCGCGTGCTCGGCATCACGGTGTCGCGCCGTGGCGACACGGGGCTGGCGGTGCGGCAGGAGGCACGGGTCTCCTGGTTCGGATCGCCCACCACCTCCTTCCTGCCGCTCACGCAGGTGACGCCGTTCCTGGAGAGCTTCCAGTCGCGCTTCGACAGGAAGAGGAAGGGGCCGTACCGCCGCGCCATCGCAGAGGCCGCCAGTGCCGCCAAACAACTGACGCCTGAAGTCCGGGCGCTGCTCACACAGTTCGAGACGTAGCATCAGCTGCCAACACCTCCAGCCCCGCCCCCCCGACACAGACCCCGCCCCCCTCGACACAGACCCCGCCCCCTCCTCAGACTGATACCTGTCTGTCAGAGACGTTTCTGTTTCCTGTTCTGTTCTTCTGTTTGGAGAGGAGGGGGCGGAGCTTCATGGGGCGGTGGGCGGGGGTTATCTCTGCGGTCACCTCCCCCTGTCTTCACAGAGGTCCTCAGTTTCAGAGAGGTGTCAGTCAGTGGCAGCGTTTCCACTCGCCTTGCCGTCACCGCGTCGCTGTTCGATCGCTTACCTCGATGATGTCATAGTGATGTCATCAGACTACACTGTCCCTCTGCATTATGGGAAATGTAGGCTTTTTGGACGAAAAGTCGGGATCCTGAAGATTCAGCCTGATGATTGGCTGACTACATCACGATGATGTCACACATTTACATCACGATGATGTCACACATTTACATCACGATGATGTCACACATTTACATCAATAATAATAATTAAACAAATAAGAATCAGTGAAAATAAACACTAATTATGCTGATCGATTGATTAGAATGATCGATCCGGTGGCGGTGTGAAACGCTGGGACGCGCTGTCACAAGTGTCACTTCCTGTTACGTGTCACTTCCTGTCGTGGTCGTCCACAGACTGAAAATAAACATTTATTTTCCGATTGCAACGTGTTGTCCAAACTGAGGCTGGAGGTCCCAAACACGGTCCAGATCTGATGAGATCAATACAGCAGCTGATACGTCACATGTTCTCTGATTGATCCCCGTAGTCCTGTACGGGACCAGGTCCCCGTTGTCCTGTATGGGACCAGGTCCTGTACAGGATCAGGTCCCTGTAGTCCTGTATGGGTTCAGGTCCCTGTAATCCTGTACGATATCAGGTCCCTGTAGTCCTGCACGGGGTCAGGTCCCCGTAGTCCTGTACGGGGTCAGGTCCCCATAGTCCCGTATGGGACCAGGTCCCCGTACTCCCGTATGGGACCAGGTCCCCGTACTGCCGTATGGGACCAGGTCCCCGTACTCCCGTATGGGACCAGGTCCCCGTACTCCCGTATGGGACCAGGTCCCCGTAGTCCCGTACGGGACCAGGTCTCCGTAGTCCCGTACAGGATCAGGTCCCTGTAGTCCTGTACAGGACCAGGTCCCCATAGTCCTGTACAGGACCAGGTCCCCGTAGTCCTGTACAGGATCAGGTCCCTGTAGTCCTGTAAGAGAGCTGTTCATGTTTGATCAATCCAATCTCCAGAATAAATGTCGGCATTTTACGTTACATTTGTACGTTTTATATGAAGCGGATATGTTGAGACTGTTAGAGTGAGATATGTTTCAATTTTCAAGGGCTGTGGTTAACGTGTGGTAGGTTTAGGAACAAAAAACACTTGGTTATGGTTTTTGTTTGCAGAACCACGGCTAGAAATGTCCAGACCTCTCGTTAAAAAATTAAAAAAAATTGTCTGCAGAACCACGGCTAGAAATTTCCAGACCTCGTTAAAAAAATACCTGTTTTTTGTTGATACGTATGAAATGTACAAATGTTACATTTTATTCTGGATCAGTTATCAAACGTAGTGATCATCCTCCTGCTGTTTAAAGCTCTGAGATTTTTTTACACTTCATTCGTTCTGTGTTTGAGACCCTCAAGCCTCCGTTGATCAACATTAGACTGACAGACGGAGAGGTAGAACAGGTGGACGGTGGATTTTCCCTCTCTTGTAGACTCTTTTAACAGTCTGTTTGCAGATAGGACAGGTAGGACATGGGCAGGTAGGGCATGGGCAGGTAGGACACGTGGACGGTGGATTTTCCTCTCTTGTAGACTCTTTACCATCTGTTTGCAGATGGGACAGGTAGGACATGGGCAGGTAGGACAGGACAGGTAGGGCATGGGCAGGTAGGACAGGACAGGTAGGGCATGGGCAGGTAGGACAGGACAGGTAGGGCATGGGCAGGTAGAACACGTGGACGGTGGATTATCCCCCTCTTGTAGACTCTTCACCGTCTGTTTGCAGATAGGACAGGTAGGACATGGACAGGTAGGACGGTGGATTTTCTCTTTCTTGTAGACTCTTTTTACCGTCTGTTTGCAGATAGGACAGGTAGGACATGGGCAGGTAGACAGGTAGGACACGCGGACGGTGGATTTTCCCTCTCTTGTAGACTCTTTACCGTCTGTTTGCAGATCAGAGATCATGAACTAAAAACTGTGGGGACAAAATAACGGAAACACGGACAAAAGAGTCGACTTGTGTATGTTTTTTTTTTCTGATGTTTTAAATCTATTAAAAACTCTTTGAATCGTCATTCTTCTTCTGTGGTGATTTTATTGTAGTCAGATTTTCTCACCTGCAAACAGATGTTTGGTAAACGGGTCTGCAGAGATGTTTTTACCGAAAATGGTTTTAATCACGTAAAAACATCTCTGATAACCAGACTGGGAAAATACCATTCCATACTGGAAAATATTTTATCAGGTACTGGATAAATACTGGAATATATAATCAGGTACTCGATGAATACTGGGATATATATATATATATAATAAGGTACTAGATGAATACTGGATATATGTAATCAGGTACTACATAAATACTGGAATATATAATCAGGTACTAGATAAATACTGGAATATATAATCAGGTACTATATAAATGCTGGAATATATGTATAATCAAGTACTGGATAAATACTATAATATATGATCAGGTACTAGATAAATACTGGAATATGTATAATCAAATACTGGAATATATAATAATTTACTCGATAAATCCTGGAATATATGTATAGTCAGGTACTGGCTAAATACTGAAACTATATATAATGAGGTAATGGCTAAATACTGGAATATATGTATAATCAGGTACTGGCTAAATACTGGAATATATAATTATTTATATTATAATGCATTTTATTTATAGGCGCCCTTCAAAACACTCAAGGACACCTTACAGTTAAAAACAAGTATATCAGCACATCTTAAAATCAAACAAAATTAATACAATCAAAGAAGAAAATAAATTCAAAGGTACAGAAGGGAGTGAGGTTATGAAGAATATGCCAGTTTAAAATCTTAAAATCAAACAAAATAATAAATTAATACAATAACTAGTGTGATAACTGTCTTTAGATTTTAGTTTGCTTAGTCTTGTTTTAAGAAAAGTGTTTGTGACGTCTGACATGTGCCTTGACTTACAACTGAACATTTAGCGCACTTCGTAGAAAATACAGAGATATATATTGTATATCGCCATTCAGCCAAAAAATACCAAGATATGATTTTTTTTGTCCATATTGCCCAGCCCTAGTTCAGAAAGGTACAGAGGTTCTGAAGGGTACAGAGGTTCAGGTTCTGAAGGGTACAGAGGTTCTGAAGGGTACAGAGGTTCAGGTTCTGAAAGGTACAGAGGTTCTGAAGTTGAGTTGATGAGATATTTGACAGGAAGTGAAGCTGCTGAAGAACAGGAGGGATTTATAGAGGGAGTCCTGGTAATAATACAGACAGCTGACTTCTGGACCAGTTGAAGTTTATAGTCAATACGGTGTGTATATATATATATATATATATATATATATATTTATATACACACATGTACTGGCTAAATACTGAAAAAGGTATTTTCTGTTTTTAGTTTAATCTGCAATAAACAGGAAGTGGAGTTAAAGGTGAATTTAACATCAGTGACACCTGATGACATCATCAGTGACACCTGATGACATCATCAGTGACACCTGATGACATCATCAGTGACACCTGTCTCTCTTTCTGCAGCGCGACTCTGAAGAGCTGCTGACGCTGAGAATCGTGCACTGTGATTGGCTGAGAGGCCGACTGAGAATCCTGCGCTGTGATTGACTGAGGGGGCCATTGAGAATCGTGCGCTGTGATTGGCTGAGAGGCCGGCTGAGAATCCTGTGCTGTGATTGACTGAGGGGGCCGGTGAGAATCCTGCGCTTTGATTGGCGGAGAGGCTGGCTGATGATCAATCACAGACATAAATTATGAATAATTATTTAAGTGAAGAGTTTATATTTATAAAGAGAAGAAAACGTGTTTCCATGGATACCAGGTTTAGATTGATGACATGTTTTTATTTTGCGTCGTCCAATCAGTGATCAGATCTTAATCAATCAATCATTGATCCGTTTTTGTTTTGTTCTGAGCCAACAGACATTGACCTGCAGGTGATCTCTGGTTTCCATGGAAACGGGGCCGAGTGGTGGCGAAACTTTCCTGCTGCACTTGAACCTGTTCGATAATAGATTTTAAAAGGTTTAAATGGTTTAACCCTGTTTAAAACCGGTTTAAATTGGTTTAACCTTGTTTTAAACCGGTTTAAATTGGTTTAACCCTGTTTAAAACCGGTTTAAACTGCTTTAACCCTGTTTAAAACCGGTTTAAATTGGTTTAACCTTGTTTTAAACCGGTTTAAATTGGTTTAACCTTGTTTTAAACCGGTTTAAACTGCTTTAACCCTGTTTAAAACCGGTTTAAACTGGTTTAACCTGAAGGTAATTTTGAGGTTTCATTCACCCGTCCATCCTTTTTTATTTCTCTGATCTGAAAATTATGCAACTATATGACAAAAAATTTAGAAAAATGATTATTATTGTAATATTGTGTATAAACTGCAGATGATAAATTCAATAAATGGCTGCATGTGTGAAACGACTTCGGCTGTTTTATGGGATTATGGATCAGTGAAAAAAAAAGTTTTTTAAAACGTCATAGTATAGCATGTCGTCCAAAAAACATTTTTCACTTTAGTATTGGCTCCCTAGAATTATTATTATTAATTTTATTTGGTAATTGTTTGAGGGGCTGGTGATTTGGTGTTATTTGGTTTTCTTTTGAAAGATGTTTTTGTGGGTATTGGTATGCCACGCCACAAGGGGGCGGTAACACATTGGTGATGGTCATGTTGATAAATAAACACTGGTTCTTACAACACAACACAATTAATAGACAAACAATAAGACAGAACAGCCTGCTGCACAACTACTAACACACTTCAGGAAACTACAGTCGACACCACTACAACTACAACACGGGAGAAACAAACAAAGTGTGTCAAGGACACATTTAGCATTTCAAACACACCATGGCTATCGGACAATCTGTTTAATGATATTCAGCTGCAGAGTTTAAATCTGTTCATAATAAAAGTTGTGTGTGTGTGTGTGTGTATCATTTTATACATCAAACACTTAATCAGTCAAAAACGAATCAATAAAAAATAGCTGAAACTATAATAACTCAGAACTTTGTCTCTATTTTAGTTCTCATTTTTATTATTTCTAATTAATTCTTAAGACAAGACATTACAGGCGAAAAGTTTTTTCATGCTCAGTTAATATATTAATATTATATAATATTTATTTCTATTTCTCTTCCATAACATCTTCTTAACATCTACTGAAGAAAACATATTTTACTACACTTTGTCTATTTGTGTCTGTAGATTTCTCCTAAATTCACCAAAAATGACCATTAGATAATGCCTCATTTAAATATTTAAACATAACATTTCAGAAAACTTGTAATACAAAAAATAATTGTGTTAATATAAGTAATTAATCAGTTTCATGGTGATATCTATTAGTTGTTGTTTTTTTAACCTATTCACCTGTAGTGTCTTTATTTAAAATCAGAAGTGATGGAAACAGAAAATAAAGTCACACTAAATGTGTTATACAAAATCTAATGTATCAATACTAAACATCTTAGCAGCAGACGGCAGACAAAGCCTGGCCCCGCCCCCTCCTCACCTGTTTCCACTCTCTCTAACCAGTCCTCATGTAGCGCTCATGTGCACGTGCACAGTTTGTCCGAGTTTCATGTGCACGTGCACTCTGTCTGAGTTTCTGGATACCTGTAGCTGCATGTGCTGCTCTCCCTCTCACCTGCAGTAAGTTAATTTCTTTAATAATTCACTAAAAAATGTAATGTATCTGCATGTAGCTCCTTGTTTTCTCCTCTTTATGTGATTCTAAAGCATCATGGCGGCCATGTCTGTTTTTTATGTAGTTAATTTCTTCACTGAACAGCATGATATTAATATTATATATTAATGTACAACAGAGCTAAAGTTTACTCACAGCAAATTATTAATGTGCATCAAAACATGAAGTCATAACATTTATAGTAATTTTGCATCTATTTTCAGTAATTTTGCATCTTTTTGTGGTTGTTTTGCATCTATTTTTAGTCATTTTGTATCTTTTTGTGGTTGTTTTGCATGTATTTTTAGTCATTTTGCATCTATTTGTAGTGGTTTTGAATCTATTTTTGGTCATTTAGCATCTTTTTGTGGCGGTCTTGCATCTATTTGTGGTCGTTTTGTATCTTTTGTGATTGTTTTGCATCTATTTTTGGTCATTTTGCATCTTTTTGTGGCGGTTTTGCATCTATTTGTGGTCGTTTTGCATCTTTTGTGGTTGTTTTGCATCTATTTTTTAGTCATTTTGCATCTTTTTTGTGGTGGTTGGACTCACGCAGTGTGCACATATATTTGTGTATCTGAGTGAAATAAATAAATGTTTTTAAATGTAATTAGATGAGAAAACCTTAAGTGTCTCTTTGTAAAGGTGTGTTTGTGGTGTTATGGTGTTAACAGGTGATCGTGTTAACTGGAGACTTCCTGTCTGTTGTTTTGTTTGAGGAAATGTTGCTTGTTGTTGAAAACAGGAAGAGAGAAAGCTGAGCTTCCTGAGAATGTAATAAATATTCTAAATACACATATTCTAATTATTAATCTTTAGGTAAACATGTGTCACTTTGAAGAGATATCCAGCCCTTTAAACATAAAAACAAATACATAATAGTAAAAAGACCTTGTTTATTGGGGGAAATGAATGAAAGGGAGGTGATTATTCCAGTGCACCATTGTCACCATACACCATATATATATATATATATATATATATATATATATATACGTGTAAATAAGGCTTTATCCAGGCACTGTTCAGACGACACTATATAGTTTAGTATTTATAATTTAGTCCAGATTTCTGTATGGGATTAACAGTCCATAATAAATAACATTTTGAATTATGATGAAAATAACAAACAAGTGAGCCGCCTCGCTTCCATAATTAGACACTAAAACTGTCCAATCGCGTCACAGGTGACTGATGACATCACAGTCAAAGGTTAACATCAATAACGTCCTCCTCGGGCGCCAACGAGTCGTCCGATGGCCGGAAACCTCTGAAGGAGGGGCTGATGGGAAACCATCGGAGCCAACGCGTCCGTCTGACCACGCCCATCCCCAGAGGAAGATCATAGGAGGAGGAGGAGGGGGGGGCGGAGCTCCACGCCACTAAACCTCGCTCCTCTCTGGAACCTGGACACAACAAATAAGGCAAACATCAAAACATCTGCAGTAAGTCAAATAAACAAATAAAGGGCGTGTTCTACACAAAAGAATAAAGGGCGTGGCGTATTCTATACAAATAAATAAAGGGTGGGAGTGTGTTCTACACAAATGAATAAAAGGGGAGGGGGCGTGTTCTACACAAACAAATAAAGGGCGGGGCATGTGCTACACAAATAAATAAAAGGCGGGGCATGTTCTACACATATAAAGGGCAGGCTGTGTTCTAAATGAACAAATAAAGGGCGGAGCATGTTCTACACAAACAAAGGATGGGAGCGTGTTCTACACAAACAAATACAGGGCGGAGCATGTTCTACACAAACAAAGGACGGGGGCGTGTTCTACACAAACAAATAAAGGGCGGGGCGTGTTACCTGGTATCGTGTTGTCGAGACAAAAAGCCAGAAAACCTCCAACAAACATCTCAGTGGACAGAAGAACCGTCAGGATCTGATCCAGCTCTTTGAGACCTGAACACACAGAACTGATCTGTAGGATCTACATCTACACACGCGCGCACGCACACACACACACACACACACACACACACACACACACATGCTCACCTGTGCTGATGGAGTCAGGGTGTGTGTCCAGGTAGGCCGGCAGAGTCAGACCGAAGAACATCGAGAACCCGAGAACAAAAAGATTTCTTGACGAGTTCAAATCCACCAGTTGCAGGTTAGAGAGACCGACAGCTGTGATCATACCTGAGAAACACACCTGGATTATTATTACATCATTAACACCTGGATTGTTTGACATCATTCCCTCATTCACTACTCCCACGTGTTCGCGCTGTGCGATAGACAGACACCGAGAGACCAACAAATCAGATGGAAGTTTGGATGGTTCTGCAGAGCAGAGCAGACACAGTAGCGTCCTTCTATAACTATTTCAAGCACTGGCCGATCGGGCAGCTGGCTGTTTGTATTTAACTGTCCCACTGTAACTTTGTACCAGTAATCCATCAGAGCGGTAAGAAGAGAGTGCAGAAGCAGAGGGAGAAAGAGGGAGAGAGGAGGCGGGCGGGGCTGCACCAGGGGCTGCACGGAGTGTGTGAGAAAGAGGAGAGATGCAGGCAGGTGAAAACACAACATGTAACGCAACATCAAACTAGAGTATATACTGACCATCAGTAGATACTTCGAAATACATTTCTCTTGATGCTGTTGTGAAGTCTTAAAGACACACACTTGTCCTTAGAAGTAGATACATTTGGGACAGATCAGCAGCAATGCAACCTATCACGTGTATGAGTGTTTTCATATTTATCTTCGCACAAGATAATTTTTAATCGCAAATGTGAGCAAAACTGTCGCACTGTACAGCCCTGTGACAGTTTGATAATATCTGAAACACAAGATCACTCTCAGTGGTTAGTGAGACATGACAAATACTTTCATAATACAGTTTAAACAAGTACAAAAACAGCCACACCACACCACAGATGTTCATACAACTGACTGTGGTTTTTGTTGAAATTAAAGTAGTCTAACACTCTGTCTAAAGTCAAACGAACACAAAAAACACTGGCTTAGGATTGAATCCATCATGAAATAAATTAATATTATAGACAGTTTAATTTAATTTCTGCTAATACAATGCATCATATCCACCGACCTGCACTCCATGCAGGAAATAACATTTTCGTTTGCGCAGTGTCCGATGGTCATGTAAGTGTGCTCTCGCGTCAACCAACGTCCAGCTGGCACTCGACATGCGCAGGTGCGAGGGCCCGTTCATCTCTGCTTGCAGTTTTAATTCATATGTTTTTTGTTGCGACATTTTGAAAGTTGGCTTAAAATTTGCTTGTGAATTTAATGGAAGCGCGGCTTGTGACTCACCGAAAAGTGTGCAGAACATTCCTCCGAGGATCGGATCTGGCAGAGAGGCGAACAGAGCCGTGAACTTCCCGATTGATCCCAATATTAACATGATTCCTGCTCCATACTGCACCACCCGTCTGCTGCCCACCTGCACACAAGGTCAACGAAATAAACATCCCCCAAAGAACAGACGGCACAGAACACTTTATTATTTATTATATGGGTCACATCACTTGTCACTCATATTAGTATAGAGACATCCCTCCCATTCCAGTGTTCCCCCAGGGGACTAGTTGTAGAGGTGTGAGGACTAGTTGTAGAGGTGTGGGGACTAGTTGTAGAGGTCTGAGGACGAGTTGTAGAGGTGTAGGGACCAGTTGTAGAGGTCTGAGGACTAGTTGTAGAGATCTAAGGACTAGTTGCAGAGGTCTGAGGACAAGTTGTAGAGGTGTGGGGACTAGTTGTAGAAGTCTGAGGACTAGTTGCAGAGATCTAAGGACTAGTTGCAGAGGTCTGAGGACAAGTTGTAGAGGTGTGGGGACTAGTTGTAGAGGTCTGAGGACTAGTTGTAGAGGTGTGGGGACTAGTTGCAGAGGTCTAAGGACTAGTTGCAGAGGTCTGATGACTAGTTGCAGAGATCTAAGGACTAGTTGCAGAGGTCTGAGGACTAGTTGTAGAGGTGTGGGGACTGGTTGCAGAGCTCTGAGGACAAGTTGTAGAGGTGGGGGGACTGGTTGCAGAGGTCCGAGGACTAGTTGCAGAGATCTGATGACTAGTTGCAGAGATCTGAGGACTAGTTACAGAGATCTGAGGACTAGTTGCAGAGATCTGAGGACTAGTTGCAGAGGTCTGAGGACTAGTTGCAGAGATCTGAGGACAAGTTCCAGGTGGGTGTGGCCTCAGTTACCTTGGTGATGCCCAGAACGCCTATATTTGGACTGGAGGAGGTGGAGCCGTTTCCTGTCCCTAGTAGACCAGCGATGATGCAGCAGACGCCTTCAGTGAAGATTCCCCTGAAACAGACCATAAAACACCTGTGGGGGTGGCGGGTTCTGCCAGTTACGAGAATATTACTTCCTGTTTTCTTCCTCTCTCACCTGTTGATGGCGTGGACCGGAGGTGGCGTCGCTCCAGACAGACGAGCACAGGCGTAATAATCACCGATCGACTCCACGATGCCAGCCATGGTGGCACTCAGCATCCCCAACACCCCAGCAACCGTTATCACCGGCAACCCCCACTGGCCTATCAGAAGCCAGAGGGAGCAGAGAAAACTGTTCTGGGGCCTGTGATTGGCTGATTTGATTGATCATTGTGAGCCTCTGATTAGCTGATTTGATTGACCGTTGTGAGCCTGTGATTGGCTGATTTGATTGACCATTGTGAAGCCTGTGATTGGCTGATTTCATTGACCATTGTGAGCCTGTGATTGGCTGATTTCATTGACTATTGTGAGCCTGTGATTGGCTGATTTCAGGTGTCTTACAGGGGTAGGGCACTCTGAACCAGGGTGATAAAGCCATGATGTCACCACGGGCGTCGGTCCGGGCCTTGTGTCCGTAGTGATCGGGGTTGCTAGGCAACAGGTTGGTCAGAGTGAGAATGTAGCAAACGAGCCAGACAACCATAATGGCGAGGATGATCTGCGAGAGACGTCAGAGTGTTAGAAACTAGTGGTGCTCCAATCAGGATTTTTGGGGCCGATCACCGATTGCCGGAAGCAGTATCGGCCGATACCAATGACCAATCACAGATCACAGGGTTGAAGTCTTCTATTTATCATGTAGCATTATTTACTATTCTTACCACTGTATATTAAGCATTATTAAAATTAAAAGATGAGGAATATCATGAATTGACAACTGTTTTATTAGCAGGCACCATGTGTGATGTACCACTCTCTAGGTCTGGGTCCAATTCTGTTCGCACTATACATGCTTCCTCTAGGACTCATTATCAGCAAATTTAAGGGTATTTCTTACCACTGTTACACGGACGATATTCAGTTGTATTTTTCCTTTAAGCCTGACAAGTCTGATGACTTCAATGTATTGCATGATTGTTTGTCTGCAATTAAGGACTGGATGGCCAGTAATTTTCTTCAGCTAAATGCTGGCAAAACAGAAGTTCTGATTGTTGCTCCTGACAGCATTGCTTCTAAGGTGGCTGCTGTATTGGGTCCCTTAATACAAATATGCACTCCAACTTGAGAAATCTTGGTGTTATCTTTGATCAGGCTATGCACCTTGATAAGCATATCAAGTCCCTGTCCCGTACATGTTTTTTCCACCTTAGAAACATTGCAAAGCTCACGTCTGTTGTTTCTCAGTCTGAGCTGGAAATGATTATACATGCTTTTGTCTCATCACGCCTGGACTATTGCAACTCGCTTTTTACATGCCTCAGCAAATCATCCCTGGACCGCCTCTAACTGGTCCAAAACGCTGCTGCCATGTTATTGACCAGGTCAAGGAAATTATGCCATATTACTCCTGTCTTGGCCTCCTTGCACTGGCTTCCTGTTAATTTCAGGATCCAGTTCAAGGTTCTTGTAATTACATATAGAGTCCTGCATGGTCAGGCACCTGTTTATCTGCACAACACACCAAATTAAACAAATGATGAGACAACAAAAATCAATTCCAATAGATGGAACAAAACATTACTGCAGCATAAGAAGACTATAGCCAAAATATAAATATTGTTTTAAAATGACAACCCTCAATATTCCCCAATTCTATGGTCACGTGTGATTGGCTCT
>JAOVVB010123003.1:0-12463 GCA_028570985.1 Heterobranchus longifilis | reverse complement strand
TTAAAGGTAAAGTGCAGGTTAATTTGTTTTATTTTTACTTTATATTTTGTATTAAATATTTTATTTTTTATATTTTTTTTTGGGGGGGGGGGCCTATACTAAATGTATATTGTCAAACATCCTCATAATTAGTTCATTTATCCAATTATTGGCTGTTAGCCTGGATAAATAAATACATTTGGTGCATTTAGTAGTTAAATATCTTAGTTTAAAATCACATATCAAAATAATAACGTGGTTATTTTTGACCAAATTGTGCAACCCTACTGTCAACCATGCTCAATGTACCCATCACATCACAGACTTTGCAGGCAGTTTACTCCTCTACAGAATAATTCGTAAAGCCCAAAATGCTGAATGACGTGTTTAGTCTTGACGTGAACAGCCTAAATTCCAATAAAATGGCCAAAACCATCCCTGTGCATTTATGTACTAAATATTCGCTCTGATTAATTCCACACTGCGTATGGTGACATTTAGTATGGAATTGAGTGACGGGTTCATAGCTCCTGCAGTCACAGATCTACAAAACACAGTCGCTGTTACAAGGTGAGAAATTGTAACAGTTCTTGACAAGTCTGGACAATTCACATGACAGTAAGGTGTATGTGGTACTTCGCAGGTAAATAGTGCAAGTTCCGTAAAGTAGTGTATTCAGGGTATAACTGTTTGCCAGGCAGAGTTTGTAGAAGCATCGTAGGTAAATACATCATAATCACAAGTATATCATACCCTTTTATTGCTAATGTGTAGCCAATCCATGGATGATTAAGGCTTTTGACGATACAGAGTCGAGCAACCAAGAACTGTTAAGAATTTAAGAATTAGCGACAAATTGGCTCGTTATGGCAAAAAAGTTCAAGAACACAGGAAAGCCCCTAAACATGCCCATTGCAAATTATAGAGGAAGATCCTCTGAACAGAAATACAGTTAAAAGGTAAATAAATTAAAAACAATGTTATTTAAATGACGAGTTAAAATGTATTACTCTTTGTGATAATTTTGCTGTTCCAAGATAAAGCCAATTCTTGTGTAAGAAAAGTGTAAATGCCATAAAACAGAACAAAAGACAAGAACAAAGGAAGAACATAACACACAATCCCAAACAGAAGCTGAGGTCAAACAGGAAGAGCCTGGCCAAATGACGCATTTATTCTCTGTCTGCGTGTCTGTATTGCCTATTATGGCTGTGCTGTGGTGCACAGTAACACAGTAATCAACTAACCTTGTGTCTGATTCTATTCCACATTTCCCATCTAGTGAATGATTCAACAATTTTCCACACTCCCTGAATAGTCCGATATATTGGTACCCAATAATGCACCATAAATCTAGTGTATAACCAACATGCACTACTGCTACACCTAAACGCAACAGGTAGTGATTTGTTTTTAGTTCTAAAGTGGACCGAAAGCAGCCAACTTGTATAATGCAAATTGAAAAACTGATATCTAAAGCCGACATACTTACTAGTGTTGTATTTAACTAAAGAAAAATCTTTTAACTGTGCTTTCAGATCATGAAGTAGTTTAGATTAAGTATGGAAGGACACAATGATGTATTAGCTCACTCACTGCTGCTCTGGACATAACGGTCTCTGTTCACTATCAAATAAGTGAACGAGAGGACGATTTCAGACAACAGAGCAGTCAAAATTAAATAGGCTTTTATGTGAAATCATCGAACAGTTCTCCAAAATCTTCCATTAGTCCAGCAAGGCCGGAGATGTTCAAGCCGATTAATATCTCTAACGTAAATGTTTATAAAAAAAAAAAAAAAAGGCAGACACACACAAACTCTTGCTGATGGAATTAAAATAAAGCAAAACATCTGAATTTTAAGTAAACTGTTTCCTAAAAAGCTAAATATTTAATACAGACTTTAGTTGGTACTGAGAAACCCAGTGTGTAATTCATGTAGGTGTGTATGAACCTTATAATCTAATCCTCTGCCCTCGTGTAATGGTGCTGTAGAGCTCAGCTCAAAGCAATATGTGGCAAGTGCAGCGAGCTGCTGTTGATTGTAGAATTAAAAGAAACCATAAAAGTATGTGGCACTTTGCAATTTGCAGCATAAGCATCTAAATATTTCACTGAGCCCTAAATACACCAGGAAAAGGAAGTGATTGTGACATGATGATTGCTGTCTCAGCTCAAGTGGCACTAGTCAAATCCACAGAGCAGTGGGATGAAATAGAGCAGATCTGGTCCAGATTATAATTTGAAGAGGTAAAATATGGTTTAAATGTGGTGCTTAGAAATTACCACTTGTACATAGAGATATTATAAATCCTTGGACGTTTAGATTTAAAAAATTACTTTTGTACTAATTAGTCAACATGTGGACCAGCACCATACTGGTCTTCTCCGTCTGTGCAGAGGCTGGAGATTGAAATACATTTGGAACCTATAATTTGGAGGTTTGCTGGTTAGTGATTTAACCTAGAACTCAGATCTCTTTTTTTTTTTTTTTTTTTTACAAATAGATATTCAATAATTATTATATTGCCTGTCAATTAATAAGCAGAATCCCTGTATACTTCTGCGATCAGGTTACGCAAAACAATGAAGATGTGTTGATGACAAACTTTAAAACAAGCATGCTTACTACACGATTTGAGCAAGATTATACCCTGCAAACATGCTCTCAGTTATGCAAGAGAGAAAAGACAGACACTGTTTAGAGAAAGAAAAAAAATATTTGGAGGTGCTGTAAAACACTGGACATCCTACCAGGAGAGAGAGGGAGGGGACGAAAACACAACAAACAAACAAAAAAAACACAACAACAAAAAAATGCTTTTGGGGTGGTCAGGCCACATCACAACCTGACATTACTGATTATTTTCCTCCAACACCACATCCTGTTGTGTTTTTCTACATCCCTCAGAAAGACTCCAAACCTCCTGAACCACGCCTGGCACATCCCTGGACAACACCTCACATGTTCTTGAAGTTTAGTTCAAACCAGCAGGAAAACACTTTGATGAAAAAGCACATAGCTCCCAAGTGGCACAACAGAAACACAGGCGCCCCATCATCTGTAGATCGCAGGTTCGATTCCCAGGTGATACTACAGCCTATTGTTGACGTCTGTGAGCTCACATAAGATGATAACTCTTTCCTTTCAGTGTGAGCAGCAGTTCGAAAAGATGTGGTCAGCAGATTCACACGCATTAGCCTTATGCTTTCCCTGGTTGCTAGCTGGGAGTGCGGTAATACGAACTGAATACAACCAAATTAGGGAGACAATCCAAGGAAAAAATAACCCTCAATCCATACATATGCTGATAAAATGGTTAAATACTGGCCTGTATTAGTGCTGTTGCAAGTGTCACAGTGACATACAGTACATACATACATTACTGTCAGGGATGTAGTCATGGTTAAATATACATACTATACATACACGTAAACATTCTTTACACAATCAGATCAGACTGCAGAGTCTTCTCTACTGTGTTGTTTAATCAGATTGCTCAATCACATCATTCATCAATGCCGGCAAAAGACCTTGAACACAAAATGTGAAAAAAGGAAAAAGGAATGTTTTGAGAATATCCATTTATATTATCATAGGCCTAGCCAGGTTGTGATGCGATCCACAGTTTCTAAAATATTTAAAATATTTTCCTCACTGAAATGCATAATGGATCGTTCAGTTCTTTGAATGATGGTTGATATTAAAATTTCATACCATCTTTCACTATTTAATACTCTTAACTGTGATTAATAATTTTTATGGACTTGAACATGTTTATTCCTTTCATGCTGTTCTTTAACAATTAACTTTAACTTCACTTTTAACCTTTTTCCCCCCTCCAGTATGTCATGGTCTGCCTTACCTTGATCACGTGGCATTGTTTACCCGGCTCTACCCATCACTTCCATGTCCTGCTGTGACTCCCAAAAAAACGTAGCCTGAATTAAACAAATCCTTTCCTCTCCCTGTAGATTAATCCTAAATCATATTACAGCAACCCCCTTTTCTCCTCCAGGGGATGCAGACTGTATTAAAGTCTTTTGGCTGTAAATCTGCTATGCTGTAAATACTTTTCTGGTGCCTCTGATTTCGTTCCTCATTCCTAACATCTGTATTGTGCTTCTGTTAAACATCCAGATTTAATTTGATAAGATTTTGTCACAATTCCAAACAGACGTAGCACATAATGCGCTCCTACCACACAAGATTCTGTGCTGCTGGTCAATAGTGTGAATAGTTTAGAGTGCACCACCAGTAGTATTATAGTGGAACAGCAATATTTTAGCACCTCAAATGCAAACATGTATAAATTGAAAAAGTATTTAAAAACTGACTTTGGAGTCAGTGTTGATAAACATGAATTGCCACACAAAAGGATCCTAATACATAACTACAGCTACTAAAAGCACAAAACACAACTCTGTCAATGCTACACATTAGTTTAGAACCTTGAGATGCACCTAATCTTGCTTTCTGCTTATAACAACAACAACAACGTGATAAACACTGACAAGGTAAAAGATTATATGGAAGAAATATTGCAAATATATTGCATATTAAATCCATATATATGGATTTAAAAATATCTTCTAATTTTTCTGAATATGATATGTTTGATTTCATCTGTTGTACAAGGATGTGCAAAGGGACTTTTTTTTAAAATAATCATTTATTTTTCCTGTTAATACTCACCATCAGCGTGTGCTCTTTAAATAGCTGATTAATATTGTAGTATGCTCAGGCGTGGGCATTAGGCTATTAACATTACAATCATTACACCCTAACCTGGTTTATTTAATGCAAATCTGTATTGTTGTGCCTGAAGCATGTGCATGTAAAAACTTCCTAAAAACTTTCTTCCTCATGTTGTTTACGGGGCGGCACTGAGGCGTAGTGGTTAGCACTATCTCCTTGCACTTCCAGGGTACGGGTTCGATTCCCGCCCCGGGGTCTGTGTGCATGAAGTTTGCATGTTCTCCCCGTGGTTGGTGGGTTTACTCCCACATAGACAGGCTTATTGGCGTTCCCAAATTGCCTGTGGTGTAAGAATGAGTGTGTGAGTGCCCTGCAATGGATTGGCACCCCGTCCAGGGTATACCCCGTCTCCTGGGATAGGCTCCAGGCCCCCTACAACCCTGTATATAGTATAAAGCGGTATAGACGATGAGTAAGTAAGTTGTCTCGGGAGGTTTCTCTTTGCCACCACTGCCTGTGGATTAAGGGAAACATTTGTAACCGGGTCCTTTATTTTTTCACAAAACTACTTCCTGCATTGTTAAAAGTGCTATTCGAAATAGAACTGAATTTAAAACACCTCCAGGACAAATGAGATGAGACAAGATGCTCTTTGGTTTATAAATAATCTGGAGGGGAAAGGGGCAATAACAATGTGCATTGTTCAGTCTGTAAGGTGCTGACTGTCGCTCACAGGAACGCGTTCAACCTTGAGTATTGTTTAAAGAAACTCTAAGGAGAGATAGTGAGGAAACACAAGTCAGGCCACTCAGGACGTTAGTTGCTGCGTTCGCGTTATTTAATCCTGTGTTTCATTCACACAAAACATCAGAGCACTTACAGGTAACTGTACCGTTACACACTGACTCGATATGTAAAGTTTTACTCTTAAACCAACGATGGCTTGCCCACCCTATATGTTAGAGTTGTGGAGAAAACAAACTGTGCAACGCTTTATAAAGCCTGATGATTATCTGATTATTATGGGATGGAACACAGCTGTCTATGGTTACACCAGAACTATGTCGCGCGCGCGATTAAATCAAACAAATGTCTCGTGCTTCTCTAAATGAGATCTAACCTGGCCGGTGTGTGTGTGTGTGTGTGTGTCTAACTAAAACACCATTGGAATATTTACCCCAATATAACAAAAACTATTAGTAAGGCTGATTAAAAGTCCTATAGGCTACAGAACAAAAGTCAATTAAAAAACTTTACAACTGTAATCATAGGAAATGACCCACCTTTTCCTTTTGAACCGGCACACGCAACTCGTTTGAGATTTTATATATCTTTATATATATTATGGTATAAATATCTTCCCACGTTCTATCCGTTTGTCTCTTCAGCTCTCCTCCAGCCGCCCCCGAGTTCCTTCATAGTCATTTATTTCTTTTCGCAACTTGGAAAAAGTAGCCGACCTTTGAGAGTTTCTGAGCACCGTTCTGCGCATGCGCCAAAGCAGCAAATCGGGGGAAACTTTTCCAAAGTTCTTAATTGACAACTGCGCATGCGCATTTTGTCGAGCGGAGTTTGACTTTCGCGAAAGTAGACTCTTTACTCTTTTTTTTTTTTTGGTCATGGTCTGAATAAAATGCTTTTGTCCAGATATACAGCTTAGCGACACAGTGCGTCTACTTAATTTCTTGTTTAATAGGATATTTCCAAGCAAACGGCGCCCTCTTGTGGTCGTGTAGGAGATCCACACGTATACGCCACAAGTAGAGTATACTTCAATCTGGAATGCACACCTTGCAGCTAGATTTATTTGAAATTATTACAAACAAATAGTTTGCTACTTGAACGCTTTTGGTCGTATCTTTAAAAATTTGTGGCTGATGATCAGAAAAATATTATAAATATAATGAAATATTATTATAGCTATCACATAGCAATTTAATAAAATCTTATATTTTTGCTATTTATTGTTTTCTATATTTTCCTATAATTTCTTGTTTATGATTTTTTTTTTGCCTTGTATATAATGATTTGTGTAGCTCATGCATTATTAAAGAATGCACTCAGGGCAGGTTGCATAAGATTTGTGCTTTATTGTTAAGCTTCAAGGCTAATTTGGATTAAAAGGCCATACAAAAACACAGATCTGTTGTTGAATTACATCCAGTACAGCTGTATGTATGATGCTCTGAAAATAGTCGCTCTGCTGTTAGGACCGCAGCTCCTATATATAAATCAAGTAATGTTTTTACATTTGAGGATGTGTCAACCATGCAAAGTCACGTTAGATTAATGATAAATTGCCAGTCCAAAAGTATTTGGTTTAAGGACAGAAAGCATGGCACATCAAAGATATTGTCCCAGCAAAGATATTTTACCCTTAATTTAACATAAAATTTACCCAGATGAAAAATTTGGTGAAACTGATGAACACGGAGGGTGAAGGTTTTTGTTATTTGAGACATTTTCATATGTCTCAAATAATTGATATTTTCAGAGATCAGATAAGATAAGATAAGATAAGATAAGATAAGATAAACCTTTATTAGTCCCACAAATGGGAAATTTGTTTTGCCACGGCAGCAAGTGGACAGTACAAAGAAACAACAGAATAAAGTAAAATAAAATAAAAATAGGGGAAATAAAATAAAATAACAAATACTAACAGTATAAATGTATACTATACAATCTGGCTATAAAATATGGACATCTGTGTAGTAAAAAATATTTACATAAATATATATTTAGACTATAAGTAAACACAGTTGACTAAGTAATATGTTTGTACTCAATGAATATATGTATACATACAGAGAGTGAATGACAGGCATTTACAGTAATATTCTAAATGTTTTAAATGTTTTAAACTGCACTTTGCCCAGTTATGGTGGTTCCCCAAGACAGAAAGAAAAATTGCACGTTCCACCACAGTATTGCACATGACTGGAGATATTGCACAGCACTATAAAGTTTAAAAGTTTAAAGTTTAGCACTGTCACCTTGCGCCCCCAGGGTCTGGGTTTGATTCCTACCCCAGGGTCTGTGTGCATGAAGCTTGCATGTTCTCCCAGTGCATGGTGGGTTTCCTCTCTAGTTTTCTCCCACAGTCCAAAGACCTGCAGATTAGGCTAATTAATAAGCCTATTCCGGGTGTTCCCAAATTGCCCTTTGTGTGTGAATGAGTGTGTGAGTGTGTGTATATGTGTTTGCCCTGCGATGGATCGGCACCCCGCATCCGCCTCGTACCATAAGGCCCCCCGCGACCTTGAATACAGGATAAAGTGCCATAGACGATGAGTGAGTGAGCGAGCGAGTATCAGGGTTGTTTTTGTGCTGCATGTTATATGTATTACAGGTCAGTCACATTTTAGCTAAGGATTTCAGTGTGTGTGTGTGTGTGTGTGTGTGTGTATGTGTGTACGTGAGAGCCGCTTGATGCTAGTTAAGGAATGGCAGATTTTTGCTCTTTAGTTGAGCAGATGCTATTCTATTGGTTCATGTTTCTTTATATTTGCCATAAAATAATAAGGGAATGGAATATGTTGCATATATTGACTGACAATAAATCAAAAGAAAATTGCATTTATGATACTTTCCCAAATCGTAATTATATTTGTGCCTTGCTGTTCAGAAGATACCAATAACCTGCACAGCGCACACACACACACACACACACACACCTGTAGTTCTTATTTCTGTGACCAGGGATCGGTATTGGGCCCCAAAAACCCTGATCAGAGCACCCCTAGCAGCATGATCTATTAAAATAGCAGCAACTTGCTTAGGTAAAATGGCAGCACTGGGTGCATAAAGTGGCATTAAAACTGATGCCCTGGTTAGATAGAAAAGCCAAAGTACACCCTATGACATGTACAATATGGGAGCATATTTAGCATAACATGCTGCCATTTAGATGGGACGCTAAATAAATAGTGGCAAGTGCACACCTCGGTTAGAAGTGTAGCGTGGTTCGTTAAAGTGGCAGCGTTGCTTAGCTAGGATGGCAGCATGGAAAGGTAAATTGGCAGCACTTTTTTTTTTTCAAATTTAAATGCCCTATTTATTTTATTTGTCTTTATTTTATGCTAATACTATAGCAAAAAATGTGAGACGAACTGGCATATTTAGCTGTTCAGCACTTCCAGTCTCCTTTAGAAATAAAGTTAAACATCTGTTGCGGTGCAAAATCTCTCCTCCTAGAAACTACAGCTTTTATCATTCAAAACTGTTTTATTTTCTACACGACAGCTTTCTGCCTCTGCGCTTCGCAAGGCTAATTGAAAACCCGGCTGAGGTTTTTTTTTTTTTTTTCTCTTTGGCTGTCAGTGTTTCTGCACTAAAATGCTAAAAACAAACTGTGGCCTCGGAACTGATGAAATGTAGGAATCAACACCGCTGATGCAAATAATCTGCGAATGAAATGTAAATGTTTGACAGCTGAACGAGCGCTCACAGCGCAGTGCATACAGTATACAGTGTAAACACGGTGATGAGTGCTGGATGCCTAAAAAGTTCTGCTTATTATGACATTAATTACAGAGAATGTTTATTTACAGCAGACTGTATATGAGTGATTTTAACTTTTAAATAAAAGAAAAAAAAATTGGTTATATACGAGAGGACGAAATGTTTAGATTTAATAATTTTTCTAAACTCCAGCAAGAGATGTGTGTGTATTTGTGTGTGTGTGTGTGTGTGTGTGTGTGTCACTCTACAGTCACGTAGATATTCATTTGCCACATGTTTTTTTTTTTTTTTTTTTGCAACAGCAGGAATAATAAACCCAAACAGACAGAGATCAATCTACACATGAATGACTCTCAGCCTGTGTTCCTTCCTACAGAGCGATGTGTGCGAGAGAAACCGTCATCCACGGACCTCTGGGTCCGCAATCCCTCAAAAGTTAAAATCATACAAAATCATTTTTAATAATGCTCTGCCGGGGAAAGGCCAGGAGGAACGCTCGAAGCCTGAACGGAGAGCGTTCAGAGCGGCTCCCTGTGGAGCGGGACTGTATGGATCGGGCCGGATTTGACTTAAAATAGCAAGACAGCTGCTGGATCTTTAATAGAAAAGCCTATAGGATTGAATCAGAAGGAAAATCCATAGTCACGAGGAATGATTAGAGTAATATTCACATGCCTGGGGAACCAGCAGCTAATCTGGCATCATTAGCAAAGTCTGTGTAAAATCAACACCACACTGAAGCAATGCTCATCTAAAAGGCAGCATGGCGAAAGAGGACGCCAAAACTTAAAGGTCCTGTATTGTACTATTTCTTTAACGCAAGTCTCAGAACTCCCCAAGTATGTATTAATTGTGTGTGTTAATTTCTATATGTGTCTTGCTGAAATACATCTCAATTAATGCATCCTTTCCATCCATGAGCCTCGCCCTCACCAGCAGTGCTAAGCAACGTATATATAATGACATCATATTAGGGAGAAATTTGAATTCGCCTGGTCAATATGAAAATTAAAAAGTGACAAAATGCAGGGATTTTTTTTCTTATGTTTTTTTGTTCAGAGAGAAAACATCTAAATGTCTAAAAATTACTAAAAAAAAAACAAAAACCCTGTGAATTTTGCAGAACAGGTCACCTTTAAAGGATTGCTCCAAATATGATATGGCGATGGTGGAACATAAGTGAAACGTGGAAAAATGTAAAGAACAAATACATTCAGAACCTCAAGCTCAGCCTGAAAAACGTTCAAATAAATACCAGCCTGTTTTCTGGGCAATCCTGCCGATTGTGGATCGATTGTGCAAAATATAGTCAGGGTTTTTTTCTTTAAATAAATATTATATTAGATAAATTACAAATATAATTATTACTATATATATATATATATATTACTTTGTATGTAGATCATTTTATTATAGGAAAAAAAATCCTGCTTTCAAACGATGGTTTGGATAGTCTTGATTGTATTCCATTTTCAATCTGATCAGCCTGCGCTCTACATTCTACTGATGTTAGAATTTGCTCGCAATAACACGTTTCCACCACAGAGGTCTCCAAATCCCCAAATCCAAAAAGTTGCCTACGGCTGCGTTAAACATTTGAGAAAATTAGTTTCAAATTTGTTTAGTGTTTAGTGAGGTCGACTAAGCGGCATGGTGGTGTAGTGGTTAGCCCTGTCACCTTGCACCTCAAGAGTCTGGGTTCGATTCCCTCCTCGGGGTCAGTGTGCATGTTCTCCCTGTGCTTGGTGGGTTTCCTCCGTGTACACCGGTTTCCTCCCACAGTCCAAAGACCTGCAGATTAAGCTAACTCCTGTTCTCAAATTGCCTGTAGTGAGTGAATGTTGACTGGAGGTTAATGGTTTGAGTAAGGAAGCCTAGTTTGTTGTTATGTTCTGAATCACAGTTCGACTTCAACGAGTATTTTAATAAGAAAGCAATTAAAATCTGAATCAACTCACTTTAGAATTTAATGAATAAATGCCATCTTGATCAGACTGTTGCATTTTTCTATAGATGTTCTGCTAAACTGAGCTACGAGTTATGAGACATGGAGGAATTTAAGTCCATGGATGAGATATAAAATGAATCAAGGGAGATATTTATTTAATTATCAAATCTTTGATTTAGCACCAGTTCTATGTGTTTTGTACTTATGTGATCTCCACATGCACTTGGCTTTATGCCTTTCTAACCAATGATTAAGTGTGTGTATGACCTCTTACTGCAGGATTCACCTGGTTTCAACCCCCTCACACACTACACACACTACACACACACACACACACACACACACACTCACGCACAGACCTTCCTTTTCATATCTCCGCACACAGAGGCCAGTTAGAAAAACACACCTGGCAGCATCAGAGTGAGAGAGTGGGTGTGCAGAGGCGTGTGAAGTAAAAACGCACACTCGCTCGTCCGTCCGTCCGCTCTCTCTCTCTCTCTCTCTCTCTCTCTCTCTCTCTCTCTCTGTGGCTGCTGGATTACAGAGACTCGCCAGCACCGTGCGTGGGTTCTGCAGTCATGAAGATCACTGCTGAAACATTTCTCGAAACACAGATGTCACTGGCCCCGAGCCAAAGAGAACGGAGCGAACAGGAGAGCGAGGGATGCGTCAAAACACCGGATCAGATGCATTGAACCAAATATGTGGATCAGAGAGAGAGAGTGACAGAGCAGAGTCACCGCTACAACACTGAAGGTGACTGTTTCTCATTTCTGTTCACTAAAGAACGCCACAGTTTCATCCTTATACTGTGTGTAGTAACATCATGACGCCCATGAGCCGGGTTCAAGCTCTGTAATCGCTGACTAACTGCTGCGGCGTAAGAGAAATAAAACACTGCAGGACGCGCTGCTTCTGGACGATCTACAGCTCTGTGCTCTACAGAGTGTCGTACCGCTGTAACATCACTCTCCTCATGACCCTGTAAATCACTGCTGCTGCCTTGCTCTCCTCTCTCTCTGTCTCTCTCCCTCTCTGTCTCTCTCCCTCTCTGTCTCTCTCCCTCTCTGTCTCTACCTCTCTGTCTCTCTCCCTCTCTGTCTCTCCCTCTCTGTCTCTCCCTCTCTGTCTCTCTGTCTCTCTCCCTCTCTGTCTCTCTGTCTCTCTCCCTCTCTGTCTCTCCCTCTCTGTCTCTACCTCTCTGTCTCTCTCCCTCTCTGTCTCTCCCTCTCTGTCTCTCCCTCTCTGTCTCTCTGTCTCTCTCCCTCTCTGTCTCTCTGTCTCTCTCCCTCTCTGTCTCTCCCTCTCTGTCTCTACCTCTCTGTCTCTCTCCCTCTCTGTCTCTCCCTCTCTGTCTCTCCCTCTCTGTCTCT
>JAOVVB010122992.1:0-12463 GCA_028570985.1 Heterobranchus longifilis | reverse complement strand
CAGCATTCCTTTACAATGTAGAAAGAAATAAAAATCAGGAACGATCATGGAGTTAGAAAGTGACCCCATACTTTTGAACGGTAGCGTATGTATCTCTCTCTCTCTCTCTCTCTCTCTTTCGCTATCAGTCTATAAATATGTTACATATATGTTACATGTTTCATGATTCATTTATTTATCCGATTATGAAGTTATAATGGTCTAATATTGGGGTCAGCAATCTTAAACTCTCTAATAGCCATTTGGAGCCAATTCCCACAGAAAAGAAAACACGGGAGCCACAAAACCTTTTTGACATCTAAAATGAAGATAACACTGCATATATCGTTTTTAACCTTTATACTATGTATAAAAAACCTATTATGTTTGCATGGAACAAAAACATTTTGAACTCTAAAAAAAAGATGCTGGGTTGAAGATTACTTTCAAATTAAATACTTAATGTCTATTTGAGTCCTCCTCGTATTTATAAAAGAAAAAACTAACGTAAATGATCCACCTGCAGCAAAACAAAAATGCTCTCTACTTCTGTGCGCCCTTATCCTTTTATCGTGTACTGAGGCGTGTACATATTGGCAGAACACATGAAGCAGAGTGCACATATTGGCAGAACAGCGCCATTTGCTCAATATCACCTTTGCTGGTGGCGGGTGTCGCACATCAGCAGTTGTGACGCATATTTTGAGCAATGAAAAATGAAACACTTTAAATTTTAATGTTACAAGATCACCATAATCTTTCAATTTAAATTACTTTAAAAAAAAACAAACAAATGAACTAAACTAAAATAAATAAAAATTAAATACTCATTATTAATTTTCCAAAGCCACAGCAGCTGAGGGATGAAAGAGTCACGTGCGGCTCCGGAGCCACGTGCTACCGACCCCTGGTCTAATACATAAATGTAAATTCGCAATAATGCACAATTTATTTCTAATAAATCCACTTGGTTATTATATAAACTTACAAAGTTCCAGACTTTTATGAGATGCATGGTAAGGGTATTTTTTAACTACTCTATTAATAGGAAATTAAACCGAATTCTAATGAAATGTCTAATGGCATCAGTTATAAATAGGATATTATTTTTAGGGATAGTAATAATTGACTATGTTAATCATAATAATTTAAATGATTCAATTATATATTTTAAAATGCAATTAAAAAATGCAATGCAATTGATTAAACCTAATCTAAAAAAAAAAGAAAGAGCCTCATTAGCTAACAATTCCTCTTATACTTAATTATACGTAACATTTAACAAATCTGTTTGTGTGATTTTTCATGACATGAGACTGCACTAGTTGTGTATTTGTGTTGCTTAATTTGTATTAAACTGTTTCTTTTTAATCTCATGCTGTAGTCATGAGTCATTAATGGTAGATCGTAAGAAATAAAGTGGACGCCAATTGGCAGTAAGAGTAGCTGCTGACAAGAAGCCTAATAGAATAAAACAAAACAAAAAAAACAATAAAAACATAGTTACTAATGAGCTCATATCTAGGTGTGTGTATGTGTACGTGTGTGTGCGGTGTTTGCTTAAGGCATTGTTCATCATCAAAGCGTTTATTCATAAAGCAAACACTGAGTGCTGTGCTGATATAATGACATAAGGATTAACATTTGTAAATCAGTAACCACTCAATCATTTTACTCTCACACTCACGCGTATGTATCATCAGAGTTTGTTTTACACCAATATGTACTGAGAGTTGTTTTTTATTCATTGGATTGGTGATGGGATTTTTACATTAGAAATATATATATAGAACAATATAGAAAACATGATGATTAAATAATATCAATTATATAAGTAAATATAAGTAAAAAAATAAGGTTTATGTCCTGACTGAAAGCGTTAGTAACAGTAAGGCATAATGCAGAGGAATGTACTAATGCCAGAGTTTAGTTGTTTAGAGATAAAAAATTAGTGTTGTGCGATTAATAGGGGCGGGGCTGCTCGATACAATAAACCGAACATTACCTTAGATTTTGTTACAACACTAAGCAAACTTGGCACCTAATTTGCTCCTACCACACCTTGCTGTGCTGCCTGCCAATGTGTGAATACACACTCACTCACTCATCATTTATACCACTTTATTCTGTTTACAGGGTCGCTGGGGGCCTGGAGCCTATCCCAGGAGACTTAGGGCACGAGGCGGGGCACACCCTGGACAGGTTGCCAATCCATCGCAGGGCACACACATACACACACACTCGTTCACACACTATGGGCAATTTGGGAATGCCAGTTAGTCTAATCTGTATGTATTTGGACTGTGGGAGGAAACCAGAGTACCTGGAGGAAACTCACCAAGCACAGGGAGAACATGCAAGCTCCACGCACACAGAGACGGGAATCGAGCCTGGCCGGAATCGAACCGAGGCCCTGGAGGTGCAAGGCTACAGTGCTAACCACTACACATGTGAAAAGTTAAAATTTCTTCTCGAGTTTAAACACCTGTTGCCTTGCACGTCCGGGGTCCAGGTTCGATTCCTGCCTTGGAGTCAAAGTTTGCATGTTCTCTCCATGCTTGGTGGGTTTCCTCTGGGCACTCCGGTTTCCTCCCTCAGTCCAAAAACATGAAGATTAGGCTATTGGATTGGTGTTCCCAATTTTCCAGTAGTGTGTGTATGTGTAATAAGAGAGTGAGTGAGACAGTGAAGTGACAGGAATTCTTACACAACAAAATCGCAATATGTTCTGAATCGATTTTCCTCCATCCCTAGTGATTAACATTGGAAAATCAAACCTTAACAAGTTAAAATGAATGTACTCTTAAATTATGCGCATCCATTTGGTATCGTATTCATTACAGCTGCACGATTTAATGAGTTATGCGATTTATTTATTTTTTTTTGTTGGACAGCTCACATTTAATGCAGGGTGAGGTTTTGTTTCAGAAACGATTCGCAAATTATTTTTAATGGTTTAAAACTGATGAATTCCTTAAAAATTGAGCGTAGCTTTTCAAGAAAATAGAAACCGCGTGCATCTTTCACAAACACTTACATTTTGTGAGAGTATACCTTCTTCTTCTTTTGAATTTATATGTGGTCGGTGCAATACTGCTACCTACTGGACTGGAGTGTGGCGCAGAAGATCAGCAGGAAAAAAGATTATCCCCTTGTACAAGACATGACATTTAAACAATTAAATACCCATTTACACAGTAATTCAATCCTTATTAGATATTTTTGTTGGTTTTTAAAATGTCAAAACATGTAAGAAATATAGCTGCTTGAGACAAATCAGTTAACTGAAGTGATATTGAATTTAATTGAAAACTGCAATAATCATCAATCTACTTATGATTTACATTATGGAATCAAGCCTGCTCTTAGACTTTTGGACTCTACCTCAGACACCCGGTTATTGTAAGTCAATCATTAAGGTGTGTCAGCTCAAAGTACACTATACAGCTGTGTTTTTATCATTTTTGTTGCTTCAATGCCAAAAAACAAAGTCAACGTAAAGCTTTAAACCCCCAATCAGCAGTAACTTGGAAGTCACTGAACACTGGGATCACAAAGGCTTCTGAAAAACAACCTTAAAACTCAGTAACTTGGCAGACCTTTAGCAGGAGACACTTATAGCTAGGGCAGACACTAATTCAAGCAGCTGAGCAGTCCCACTAAAGAGCTTGCCCAAGGGCTCCACAGTGGCTCTCTGGCAGCCTCAGGATTTCAATTTTATTCGTTTAGGGCTTTCGAACAATAGACACAGACACAAAGGAGCTTTATAGTAATCCGGATGTAGCTTTAGATGTTCAGTGAACAGTCACGGGGGGAGATAAACATACTCCAAAAAAAGACAGGAAAGAAATCTGGAGGCTTATCCCTTTATAAGTGACCTCAAAATATTTTCGACGTGATAACAGATTGCTGTCACACTAAACACATGCTATACAAGTTTTATCGCAGAACTCAGATAGAAACACCAAACACTAGTTCTCTGTATGTATTCATCAAATCTTAACATTGGAATAAACTAAAAAAAAAGGCCATTCTAAAAACTAGGGAGAATGGGGCCAGAGGCATGAAAATGCTGTTTTATATTATGCTTCTTTATAATGAGTCAAAATTAGAAGGACTTTTCTAAAGTGTTAGCGCTGCCAGATGCTACTGTATATGTAGCATCATTTCATTATGTAGGCTACAACAAAACATGTTTATTGAAGTTATATGTGTGTTAATGTTACTGATAAAATACCTCTCAGATAATATAGTTTTCATACCTCAAACTCTATCTGTTCCACTCCTTCTCCAAATGGACTGTTTCTGTGTTTATGTAAATGAGCTATTGCTGAGAGAGAACAGCTAAGCTGAGCAACAAGCTGGCAGAGGGTTCATTTTCTTTTATGAGGTCTTGTTTCTTGTTTCATGGTGATTGGCCTCCACTACGTTGCATTACTGTTAAATACAGGTCGCACTACTACCCACCACAGAGGGGCAATGGTAGCGCAGAGTTAAGGCACCGAGTTACTGATCAGAAGATCAACGGTTCGATTCCCAGCATCACAAGGTTGCCACTATTGGGCCCTTGAGCAAGGCCCTTAACCCTACCTGCTCCAGGGGCGCTGTATCATGGCTGACCCCAGTTATGCTGGGATATAAAAAATTTCACTGTGCTGTAATGTATATGTGTCAAATAAAGGCTTAACTTAACATCTCTCCCTAATCTTCCTGCCCTTTTAAAGATGATTTTCCAGTTGAGTCTTTCTTAAAAAAAAAAAAAAAAAAAAAAACATTAAATGCTCCCTTTCCTGATCAGTGACTCCCATTCTAACATACTTTTAATAATGCCTTCTACTTTTTCTAGTTCTTGGATTTATTGATGTCATGTCTAGCCTGTCCTGCATATATTTCCGGCATGAGAGCACTACATACAGTAGCACTTTCACTTTCATAGCATTCCTCATATGAGTAGACTGCTATTACAGCTGTTCCTAATTCCTAATTTTCTAAGCTTAAGCCCTGGCCAATACAAAAATGAAAAAAAAAAAAATTCCAACAAGAAGCAAATCTAATTAAAACAGTTCTGGTTGGATTCAGTTTGATTTCATACTAATCAAATATAAGAAAGGTTTTAACTTTTAATGTCATTGATTCATCTTCAGTAAGTGCTTGATCCTGGTCAGAGCCTATATTAAAAAAAACACCTGAGATAACATGTTAGTCTGTCTTAGGGCTCGTGCCTACACACACTCACACAAACTGTAGAAAGTAAAGTAACCAGTTACAGTAGTAAATGCTCTGGTACTGCTTTACATAGCAAACACACATAGAGCTACTATCATGGTCCCACATTGGACCCACATCAACAACATGCGATAAATGAGGCGTGTTGTGAATTTCCAGTAACTATCTGAAATTCAAACTGTATAAAAACGCATTCATGCAATAAATACCTTTTAGGATGTTTATCTGATTTGTCTTGGCTATTGATTTGAGATCTTTCTCACACTTTTGCATCCATGATTTATTCCCGGTTTTATCTTTGCTTCACTATAAGATATCGAATCCATACATGCATCACTGACAGCTAACATTTTATAGATTCAGTGTGATTTGTTTACCTGTGGATGTGATCAAGCTTTGATAATTGAGCATCGTGACTTATCTATAAAAAATACAGGCCCGTGTATTGACTTCATCCGTGAAGAAAGCCATCATTCCCACCATGCCCTAGTTACCATTTTACCTGAAAATCTCTGGCCCTGTTTTTGCCAATGGTTCTATGACAACAACAACAACAATAGGACCTTGAGCAAATCCTTCTAGTGCCAGTGCTCATGAAGAGGAAAAACTCTGCACCTGCACAATTATCTGAGCTCTGCAGTTCAGGGCTCAGTGACGCAAATAATCCCTTTACATTCCTATTAATCAAACTCAAAAGCTCAAAAAGAATTCATAACAGAGTCGATGAAAAGAAATGTGACCATATGGTGGTTTTTATGAGGCCATAAGTTAAACATAGGTTCTGCAGGCCTGAGTGGGGAAAACTGACCTTGCTACAAGGCAGCTTGGGCTATTTACAGCCTGAATCGAGCCAAAAGCCTGCAGTCATTCTCCATCTGTTTTTGTCTGTTAAGGGTCATCGGTCGACGCACACAACATGGTGAAGTTGTAACTGTAATTATGCAGGAGATGTAGAAGCTTGTGCAGTGGTGTGAGTCAGTAATTTAAAAGAAATATGATGTCTTGATTTGTGATCGGTAAACTGATGTAAAACATTTTTACAGTTTGAACTAACGGGTCCAGAGATCATACCCTTCACATGGACAGAAACAGAAACCACACCTTCTTTAATAGGACTAACAGGCACAGCCTCCTTCACTGAAATGGCAAAGCAAAAGGCAAGCCCTTTCATTCAGACTGGAAGGCACACAGTCCATGTCCTCTTAAAGGGGACCTTACCTCCTTCACTAGGACTAAGAAGTACAAAGGCCACACCTCCTTCACTGGGACTGACGGGTACAAAGGCCACACCTCCTTCGCTGGGACTGACGGGTAAAAAGGCCACACCTCCTTCACTGGGACTGACGGGTACAAAGGCCACACCTCCTTCACTGGGACTGATGGGTACAAAGGCCACACCTCCTTCACTGGGACTTAGAGGTACAAAGGCCACACCTCCTTCGCTGGGACTAAGAAGTACAAAGGTCACACCTCCTTCGCTGGGACTAAGAAGTACAAAGGTCACACCTCCTTCGCTGGGACTTAGAGGTACAAAGGCCACACCTCCTTCGCTGGGACTAAGAAGTACAAAGGCCACACCTCCTTCGCTGGGACTAAGAAGTACAAAGGCCACACCTCCTTCACTGGGACTGATGGGTACAAAGGCCACACCTCCTTCACTCGGACTAACACGTACATAGGCCACACTTTTATTACTGGTACTGCAATTCACAATGACCACACCTCCTCTATTTGCACTGATGGCCACACCTTTTTCATTGGGACTGACAGGTACAAAGCCCACGCCTCCTTCAATGGGATTGACATATACGAAGGCTACACCACCCTCACTGGAACTGATATGTACATAGGCCACACCTTCATTACTGGTAATGCCATTCACAATGGCCACACCTCTTTGACACTGACAAGCAGATTGGCATTAACAGAGCATTAAGATCACACCTTCTTTATTGGGACTGAGAGGTAGATGCTTCCTCCACTAGGCATAATAGATAGATAAATATATAGATAGATAGATAGATAGATAGATAGATAGATAGATAGATAGATAGATAGATTAAGTGAGATATAATGCTGCTGCTGAGAGAAACAAAAAGAGTCTTAAGCACAAACCATCATACAGTAAGTGTGTAAAAAAAGCAAAAAATAAAATACAGACAGACCATGACAAAAGAACATAAAATAACACATGAATAAATCCACAAGATTTCACAAGATTTGCGGTGAAGGCTGTGAGCCACCACTGACCACGCATGCCCGATTACAGCTCATGTGGAAATGTCAGCTCAGATGATGTGACTGCCCAAGTAATGTTATGAACAGAGACGTTTCTCTCAGGAATTCATGCTGAATTATAGATCTGACACTTTTCCTCATTAAATTACACAATCAATATGGATCATTTTCTTTTACTGCAAAACACGAATACACTGAACGGCATGTCATTCTAGTTGAATGCTTTCCCGGAACAAAAGGAGCTGTGCGAAATCAGAGCTTTGGCATTTAACCGTAACAGGGACTCATGTAGGATAGTGGAGATTTTTTTAGTGGAATAAAATAACTTACAAAACCAATATTGTTTTTGACATCCCAGATTTATAAGATTGAGGTAGGAAAGTTTAGTGTGGCTTGATATTCAATGGGTTGTGTTTTATCCCTGAAGAAAAGAGGCTGGGGTTGTGATGGGGACGATATTAATAAAGCTAATAATTATTTTATGCGTCTTAATTAATTCATTTTGTTGCTTTAAAGATTAATTCAGACTATGCAAGTACACAATAAATAAGAAGAATATTTAATAAATGACGAGTGATACCATATATTCTTGGTCTTGCACATCTATCTATAAAAAATACATTTTTAAAATGTTTTGTGCAGCCTGTACTTTCAGTATGCTAATTAGGCCCAACCTTTCTTCCTTTCATGGCACTGAAATCACATGACCTGAAAACCTCATTATAATTTTCTTCAAAACAATCATTATGGCAGACACAAAGCCAACTCACGAAAAAACAAAGATGCAAGCTTTTTACGGAATCTGTCAAGAAATATCTTCACTTGTGTGAGTTTTCAACATCTTGTTTGTTTCGTCACCTTGTCACGTGACCGTTGCATTTGCATATTCATTCACTTTCATTAGCGTCTGCCAAAGATGGGCGTGTACACAGGATCAGCTGTGTCTGTGCTCAATTATTTCAATGTTTATGCAACATCTTGTATTTTCTATAGTGACTTTACACTGGTGGCCGAGAAGTGCAAAACAAAATAACAAAAGCAAAAACAAAATTACAAAACTGAAAACAACATAACAAATCAGAAAACATTTCAGAGTACCTCTTGTATGTCTTGAGTGACAGATGTCTCTTCCAATTACCAATAAGAATTTAATTTGCAAACTAATCCTGCTGTTATTTGGTTTTGTTATTTTGTTTTGCACATCTCGGCCACCATAATTTATTTTTTCTCTTCATTTTAGGATACATTCTTGCACCTGTAATATAAATTTTGAGAACCATGTATGGTCTGTGTCAATCTTTAAATGCAACCAATAAACAGGTTAACTGACCTTGTGAGCTCCCCTATTCAATTTATTCATGTAATATTTATTTGTTCATTAACCTGCTCAATAATAAATTACTTTAAAGTCACATATTATACAAATCACACGTTAAAATGTAAAGTAGTTTATACAGAAAAGGCAAACCTCTAATAATCACACATAACAAATAAAAATGGTAATAAAACAAAACTGTCGAATTCGATCAGAATACACAAAGCCAGGATTTATTGCAAATTACTGTAGTCATACCTCATGACAGGTCTGTTTAAAAAAAAAAAAAACTGATCTCTAGCCCAAGGATCATAATGTGATGGATGCCTAATAAACTGGCTAAACGGCAGATGAACCCGAGTTTATGTTGCTTAGGCTTCAACACGGCCACAGAAGCAGAAAGATACGGCTAATTAGGATAATAACCTTTTACTCGTAATTCTTCATCATACATGTTTTGACTGGAATAAAGAACACGCCCTTGATCATGGTGATGCGATGAGAGACTTTGTTGACAATTGTAAGTACTATTACCTTTCCTCCAACGCCATTCAGCGCTGAGATTGTTAGAACACATACGGTAGCTGGGTGACTCACAGACATGGCTAAGCCTGGATTTACGATCAGTATGAAGCTGAAATCCGATCTTAATGATGTCCGTGCCAAGCCCAAGAGCAAACAAAGAAAAAGTGGCAGTGCCTGCCTCAACTCGACTCAGTTCCTTAAGTCCTGGATCGAAATGAAGTAGCTGGTCTTCAAAACATTGCATGATGGGTCTTGCTAAGCTCAGAAATTCAACCATGTGCAACAAAGCAACACACACACACCAACCTTTCCTGCACTCATCTCAACTTTCCCAAGCCTGTTTGGACAGGAATCCAAAATGACATCATAGCTAACAACAGACAAGAACTAACGGGGTAATTAGCTCTCTACTAGCGAGATCGTGCTAGGTTGTAGAGCAGCACAATAAATCCTATTTTAATCACAATCACAATTTTAGGCTTTCACAATTAAATCTGATTAGCTACATCCTTGGGACAAATCATTATCAAGTATTTGTTATTATTCTTATACATGCCGGTTATTAAAATTAAAGATTATTTTAAACCTGAGTCAGATTGTTAGATTGCTTTTGTGCTGCAGACTTACTTCTGCATGCAGAACATTTAGTTTAGTGCTGATGAACTTGGTGGATTATCATCACCGGCTCGTGTTTAACAGCACGACTGTGACGCCTATGCTGATACGTAAAAGGCTTTATGTAGTAACACAGCGGGTCCCCAATAGAGGAAGCACTAATATAAGCTGTGTGTTGGCATCAGAGTATATATTTTATATTTGACAGGTTAAGCAAGTAAGGTTTAAGTCTGACAAACTCTGTCTGTTATTTGAGTGTTTACTTGAGTTTACAGTTTTTAATTTCACAGCTAACTCAAATCAAGCTAATATCCCTAGCACAATTAAACACAGTGTTAGAGCATGTGCCTATGTTCTTATGGTGCTATAACCTCCAGGTCATCTTTTGTTAATACACATTCTCTTATGTTGTTCGAGGGAAATTTCAAGACAAAATATCTCCTGAATAATATCCAGTTTACTTAATTGGAACACGCCTTTAAAACTTTTATTTTATATGGTTTTTGACATCTCTGAAAAATGTTTCATCAAACAAATAGGGAGCTTCAGGTCTCTGTAGAGACCAGGGGGACATAGGACCTTAGTAACCTTGGATCCTGGGAACATAAGACCCTAGAATGTGGGAACATAGGGCTCTGGGAGAACAGGAACCTTTATTATGCAACCATTATGTAACATATACATTACAGTCTACCTGAGCCTCCAAGAACGAACTGGACACCATTTCAACTTAAACACATCTCCTGTTATATTGAACTTCCAGTCTCACACAGTATGAATGCAGATCAATTCCTGCTCTCTGTTTCACCCAAATGAGGATGGGTTCCCTGTTGAGTCTGGTTCCTCTCAAGGTTTCTTCCTATTAGCATCTCAGGGAGTTGTCCCTTGCTATTGTCACCGTCGTCCTCAGCTTGCTCATCAGGGACAGTCTTATCAATTTAATTCATACACGTTCACATTTCATACAAACTTAAATAATTCTTTTAAGTGTGTAAAGCTGTTTTGTGACAATGTCAATTGTTAAAAGCGCTATACAAATAAAATTGAATTGAATTGAATATAAATCTGGGGATCAGAGGATACTGTAGAGTCCAGGAAAAAGGGACCTTGGAACGTAGGTATGAACCTATGGAAATGTACCACTGGCATGCTGGGATATTACTAACATACTGTAGCATGACACTAAAAGTTATATTGTAAGTGAATTGAATATTGTAAATATATATGAATTTAATTGAATTTAACATTATATTGTGTATAAGTTTTGTTGAAAAAAAACCCGTCAGGTTGGACTTGAGAAATGCGTACGCATGTATCTTAATTAGCTCAGATCTGTCAAGCGGTATCAGATTTAACTAAAAACAAAAAAAAAGTCGAACAATGTGGTGACTAAAAATGTTCAAAATTTAATTTACTATTTTTTCATTTACATTTATGGTTCTGGCATTAGGCAGACGCTGTTATTCAAAGCGACATACAGTAGAGAAATGCAGAATTTCTGGGAAAACTTCCCTTGGATACTTCAGACTTAAACCTAACAATGATAATTAGGTAAAACGTCCTTTCAGCAAACAACTCTGCTTGTCTTTATACTGTGTCCTACAGCTGTACACATATAATGACACACTGTCTGGTGCTACCCAGAAGGGAATGGGTTTCCTTTTGAGCTAGGTTCCTCTTGAGGTTTCTTTCTCACGTAGTTTCAGGGAGTTTTGGCTTGCTCGTTTGGAATTAGAATCCTTATCCAGATTTCTGCAAAGCTTCTTTGAATTGAATCGGACCGGCAGGGGCGACAGCTAAAACCAGGAAGCCAGAGACAAAATAAAAGAGCCCACAGTGACACTATAAAGACCTCAGCATGTTTCATGTGAAGGTGACTATGGGCTAGGTTTTCTGAACACTGCGATGTAATTGCAGAGGAAACTGGTATAGTGCAGACGCTTCAGTCGCCACGTCATGCACAAAGCAGTCGGGCGAATTCCCGGGACGAACACGCTACGATAAAGCCTGTGATTAGAGCGTCTGTACAAGATGGACAGTACAAAACCAAAGAGAGTGCGCAGGCTTGTAATTTTACTCGGGTAATTTTATCTTAAAGTCTTGAAGACACTGTGTCCATCCGGATTACACAAGTATAATATGTCATTAAGAAGGGTTGTTTTTTTTTTAGCTGACATTTATTTGCTCTCTAATTTGGTAGAAAATACTTATGCTTGTTGTGGGATTTGCACCGTTACCAGATGTGAAGTATTTTAGACTTTATATGTGTGTATTTGCAGGTATTTGGTTGTTAAGCCTTTGTTTGTCACATATACATTACAACAGAGTGAAATTCTTTCTTCGCATATCCCAGCATAACTGGGTTCAGAGTGCAGGGTCAGCCATGATACGGCGCCCCAGGAGCAGATAGGATTCATGCCGGTGTCCGGGGGCGTGGCCTTGTATGTAGATTACCCTTTGACTGTTTTCCATGTGAATGGCGTGTGGACGTGTCCTGCCTCGGGTCATTAGCAGATAATGAAGTGCGACAGAAATTCTGTGCCTCTCCTTGGTTTCACATGGATT
>JAOVVB010122991.1:0-26668 GCA_028570985.1 Heterobranchus longifilis | reverse complement strand
TGATATTGTAATTGCGATATGATTTGCAATATTAGAGGGAATGATCATTTTTACATCATTATCCTCATTTTCATTGAAAATTATTTTTGCGAGGATCTATACCCAACAAAGATTTTTTTTTCTTAAGTCTGTAATACGATGTGTAGGCCGGGACATCTCTGTAGCACTACAATATTTAATTTAAAAATGGTATTTTGACTCATATTTTGCCTTTGCCTCGATTTGAAAATTGCAGTAGGCCATATTGCGATTTCGATAAAATTTCCATTAATTGTTCAGCCCTAACGTCAATTAATTCTAACATCAGGGTTTCCACTAGTGTATTGCAAGCCTCCAGGCGCTCACCGAGTCTAAGCATCAGGGAATGATTTTTAAACTAAAATGTGTTCTACAACAAGTAGCGAATTCCTTTAAGAAATAACTTGGCGCATATGTAACATAAATGAGTAAGCGGTAGAGAGAAAAAGAGAAAAAAGCATGTGTATGAGACGATGAGTATGAAGGAAGCAGTAACATTATAGCTGTGGACGTAGCAGTGCAGTGTGTGTACAGTTTAGGCTGTTTGTCGGTGAATAAATGCTACAACTCTTCAAGACCCAAGCCAAGCTCCACCTGCTGATTAAAGTAAAGGGGGTTAGCCCTGAAGTTAGCGACAAGCTAAAGCGGCCCAGGCCCACTTAAGGTGGGCTGACTTTTAAGGTGGACCAGCTATTCTCATTTTAGTGACAAGCTGCTCCTCTGAGTTTTGCTGAGTGTGAACTATCCTGACAACCAGAGATAACTGTATTCCTTATAGCCTAGTTATTGGGCCAGACATTTTGATATCGGTAGCCATAAAAGCCTAACGATACCCAAGGGATATATATATATATATATATATATATATATATATATATTCCTTGATGATACCATGCCTATAAATGGCCAAGTACTGAGATCCAGGTGCATTTCATAACAATCTACTTATTACATAAAAAGTTGTAAATCGATTCAATTACAGCCAATTACTTTCCTTTCTTTGTTCTCAATGATAGTCAACTGAATTACTTCGTTGGTCAGACAATACAAGCAATTTCAAATTGGGCTCTGGGAAATTGTGATGGGAATTTTTCGCCATTTTCTGACATTTTATAAACCTAACAATTAGCCTAATCAATAAAATACTAGACAGATTGATCGACAATGAAAATAAGATGAGTTTGCTCTACAAACGGGTATTGAATCCCATTTATGCTAAGTATTAGAATATGATCTATGTCTAGATTAAGAAACATTTATATTACTTCAAGGTGCACATGCACAATTGGAATGAGATCAGATCTTCCAGACAGCCTCGGGATAGGGTGATTGGATTTCAGCCATTCATCCAGGTGTAAATGCAACATGATGAATGTGTTCGAATCGCATCACTGAGAAAGTATCTGCCTGTGGGGTGGAAGCACCATTACTTCAGCGTCTGCCCTTTACCGGCTCATCAGGATATCGTACCCTGGAGACAACAAGAGACTCACATTTTTACAGCAGTGTGGGGCTCACAGTAACAGCCAAAATCAGCTGGTCATTATTTCTTTCAGATCTAACCAGAAAGCAGAATTCCTCCATGACAAAGAAAAAGTAACTCTAGTAACTTCACTTCTGGTGAGTCTACACCTCCGGTACCATGTTTGGTTTGCTGCCACTAAAAGGGACTTGCCACCCACCCACCCACCTTCTGCCTGCTTTGCATAGTGTATGCAAAAAAGTGAGCTCATCACAAAGCAGAGTGGACACAATGAGACATCAAGTTTACATGCAAAGACAATGACCTGGTACTTCCCAGCAGGTGGGGTTTGCATTTGAACAGATCAATGACATTCTGCATTCAAAGAAACATTTCTATTTGGTTATCCGGAGCAAATATGTATTGAAATATAAATATGTTTGAAGCATAACTCGATTATTCTGCAGATTACACAATTGTTTGGTGTCCCAACAAAACTGTCCTTTACACTTTCGTAAGACCAAAGGTGATGTCTTTGTTTGCTTGTTTTGTCTGACCAACAGTCTAAACCCTAAAGCTATTCAGATTACTATATAAGACCAAGAAAAGCAGAATATTCTCATAAATTTAAATCTGAAACAAGAGAATGCTTGTTATTTTTGCTTTAAAAATGTATTCACCAGTTGATTTCTTCTATTTGCTATAGAATTCAACAGGAAACAAAACTGTCAAAATGTAAAAGAAATGAGATTGCCTTTCTGCTAAATCTGCTAATAACAAGAAGCATATAAACTGATCTTATTATTGGACCTAATCCACAGCTCTGGGATGAAAGTCTACTGTGTGAAAAATAGTAACACTTTCACCACAAAACCCTTGACAAAAAAACACTGGCCAGGCTATGATTTGTGGTCTCCTTCTCTCTCTCTCATGTACACACACACACACACACACACACACACACACACACACACACACACACACACACACACACATATTTTAGAGATTATAGAAACCACGTGGGTTGTAAATCTCAACTTCAAAACCACAAGTGTGGTTACAAAAGTCTTGTCAAATGCTTGCCAGAAAGCCTGTACCCTCACACGCACAAGAAAACAGAAAAAAAAGTTTTTACAAGAGAAGGGGGCGTGTTGTTCCCAATAAAACTCTCCAAAAACTGTCACTCAAAGCTACTGAAAAACATTCGTGAGTTAGACCTTAGTGCTGCATGTCTCGGACTACTCCTACTGTGAAACAGATTAAAAGATTAATACACTTTATGCTTGCAAATGTAAACAACCTGGAGTCTACCCATGAGTCTGTGACTGCCATGTCACAAAATGGAATTTGTTTAGTTGGTTCCAATCTTAAATACATTAATTAGTTTTTCTCCCCCTCTCTCGGATATACAGAATGTGATATTGGAATAGTGTAGTACAAGCAGAGAGAGTCTAAATCTTCATGGATTAGATCACTGCCAACAAATAATTTTAGAGACTTGGGACGCTGTAATTTGGCTTAAGTAAACAGAGTATTTTGTCACCCATTCCCAACAATTCATTTAAATCTCCTCCCTGCTACCCTATGGGACCGTGCTGTGTTTACTGAAATTATACGGCGCTCATTTTTTTCCCCTGAAATTCAGCTGTGAGAGAAATACCAAATCAGAGCACAAACGTAGCACACTCTGCCTGAAAGTCTTTTCCCCTGAGGTGCTGAGGCCTATATATACACACAAGAGGCCAGAAACTGGGAGTCTGGGACAGAGCCTTTGAATTTCCATCCAACTATCTCTGGGTGGGTACGATTTGCCACTGTGGGAGGGAACGTGAGGGTGGGCTGGAACGATCCTAATCACAGAAACCGCTTTCCTTCTGCCCCACTCTCTCTCTCTCTCTCTCTCTCTCTCTCTCTCTCTCTCTCTGTGGTGTCCTTGGTTCAACACGTTATAGCACTAGTGTGCCGTTTCATGTTGCCGTGGTTGCCATGGAGACCGCTCTAAACAGCTCCCTGGCTCAAGAGAGACTGTGATCAGTCGCGGAGGCTGGACATGTAGCATTTCCGCTGTAACACAAACACCAGTCTGACTGATACACAAACACTAATGCTTCTGACGGCTAAAACACACCCACCACATATGCTTTATGCATGCAAGGAAACATGTTTGTTTTTTAAAATTTATCAGGGATTTTTTCGTTGTAGTAGTGACAGTTTGAAAAGCAAGAACACTTATAGAAATGTCTGTGTCTCGTCTGTGGGTTTAAGAGTTGGTCGATTATGGCAAAAATCATGATCGCGATTATTTTTGGTCAATTTTGAGATCACAATTATTTAACACAATTACTCATTGACTTTGGAAACTTAAAAAAAGAAAAAAAACGTGGATTTTCTTGAACTTTACATATAATTCAACTGAAAACAAAAATAAATGTAAAAAAAAAAAATTGGAATTAAATAAATTATAATAATTGTGAAACCAAATGTGGTACAATTTACGTTTTATCTCGGTAATCTCCTTTTCATAATCGTTGAAAGCCGAAATCGGAATTAAAAATAAAATTCGATGAATCGACCAGCCCTAACTGAACGCTCAAAAAGGAGTAACTATGGCGAGGGCCGACTCCAGATGCTGTCATTTACTTGGCACTTGAGCAGTGGTGCATGTACAGAAATACACTGACCAGATGTCAGAACAACTGTGACAGCAGCATGAACAACAACGGTCCAACTGGCATCCCTGAACCTCATCTTGCAGAGCGTGACTCGAATGTGAAAGCACCAACTGTATTTTTTTATATGCTCTCTCAGATTTATGTTAAAAATCAGTTTTAAAATTAAATTAATAGACTTAATAAAATTGCAGTTTCAACTAGGCCTGTCACGATAAATATTTTTGTTGGACGAGACCAATTTATGCCACTGACATAATAATATAATAGCATAATGCAAAGAGTAATGAACTTTTTAATTTTTAAGAATATTCAGACATTAGAATTGGAATGTGGAAAAAAAAAAAAGTCAATATTCTAAATAAATAAAATGCGAATAAAATAAAAACACAACCAAAACAATAAATAAAATGAGCAAAACTTGGAGGAGTGGCTTGTCACTAAAACGAGATTAGCTGGTCCACCTTAAAAGGTCAGTCCACCTTACGTGAGCCACAATCAAAGTTGTCAGACAGAAGGACAGAAGCAGCGTGACCAGAAATGACAGCAAAACATGTCTCTGCATAGTTGTTTTCTGTTCATTTCGGAAAGGAAAACCCTGCTGCTTATTCTGGCATCATGTTGGCTAAAATGATGGGGACATTCTTAATACAACGGGCGATACTGAGGTCAGCAAAGATTATTGAGGTCCATTTATTCTAAGTCAATATAGTAATTATTGTGACAGGCCTAGTTTCAACCAGCTTTAAGATGGATAAAATTCCAGTTTCTCTTTGCATTTCAACAGATCTTTGTGAGGATGGACTTTGTACGTTTTTTAACCTCTTATCTCTCATACAATTTTTTATCTTTTACATGTTATCTCCTACAGCTGCTGGTCCCAGACAGCCACATACAGAATGAGATGACTCGATCACTGCTGCTGCTTCCTACTGTCACAGTTCAGCTATCACTTGTTGGGAAAAACACTCAAGCCAGAGACCCGAGCCCCACTGACCCACTTCCACCATCATAAAATATGAAGGGTCTGTGTGAGTCCATGCACTGCACACACGCCTGCTTTCAGTGAGGAGATGAGCACACAGTCAGTCGGTCTTTAAGAGGTGGAACAGCTCAATGCTCAACTACACACGGTGTAAAGAACCACTCTTTCCAGCTGAGATGCAAATCACAAAGCTTTATCGATGCAGTACTTTCAGGGTTCAACAATAAGAATTGCCCGTGGCAACTAAATTGCCACGTCGGACAAGTAAAGCCAGCAACACACTTACCTGAACGGGCAAGTGCAGGGGACGTCCTGTCCTCGAAAAAAATCTGACTGGGGAGGATGAAAATCAATTCTGGGGCGAGAGTTGAGAGAAGAAAAAACCCTGCTAATGTGACTATGAACGGCAACGAAAGAGAAACTGACTGCATGTTTTGTGTAGCTCACAGATTCCAGTGTGTTTTAGTGCCGTTTTAAGAGTTTTAAGCATATTTTGTTGATTATCAGGATAATATTGTGAATCGCAATTATTTTGGCCAGGATAATCGTGACATGAAATTCTCATATCGTCCCATGCCCAATTTGGCCCAAAGTAGGCCTATCCATTCCAGCACACCTCTCCATCCTCTTCCATGAGTGTTTATTCCACTTAATACAATATAGTCTTGTCTAATTACCTTCACTAAGCATTTTATCCCCCCCCCCCCCTCTAAAACAAAAGCTGTATATTATGAACAAAAAATAACAATACTGTCAAAATAAAGACAACTGCCAAACATTACCCGATTTCAAAAGATGTCATTTAAATACAAGAAACGCAAGAATTTAATGTGAAACCTACGATTAGGATTGAAAAACAGAAACTCTCAAAGTAAGGGCTTGCTAAATGTATCTGCATTATTTAAGACCTGTGGATTGAAAGTTGGCTTCAAGACATCGAAGACTTTTTCAAATCCCTCAGTGCACAATAAAACATTTTCACCTCTTCAATATGATACAGATATTGATCAAACAACAAGATCATACTCTCTCTAACTGAAATCACTGAATCAGTAAAGATGAGAGTGCAGAGAAACAGTCTGTGAGGAATTGAGAAAGCACAGAAACCTGCCACAGTATGTCCATCATTGTATTTACAATATTAATTAAATCAACACAAGGTTGGTGGTCCCAGTTGTAATGGTCTCTCCCTGGTATGTGGACGGAAACAGAACGCGACGAGCTGGCCTCTTCTCCCTCTTTCTCTTGGACCATTCAATGACACAAAACTTGTCACTGCCCTTTTGAGTTTTGACAACAGATGGGCCAACGGTTTCTGTCACCTGACTCCGTCCGTCTCTGCACTGCTCTCTTGTATTCATTGTAGGCCTCCGACTCATACAGACAGACTAAAGTCTGAACACAATCTGCTGTCAGACTCTGACCACTGAAAGTTGGAGATCGAATCATTTCCATCAAAACACATTTCATTTCCTATATATTTTTCGCAATAAAAGTGCGCCGTTATTTCGTTATTTAAAGGCTTTTATTGTGAAGCAACAAATTCAGGAAATGTTAGCTCTTCCTCAGCACACTTAACACACAACTTCTACAACGGAAAGTGAAAATGAAACCGTAAAAATAGCAGATATATGAAAGAAAAAACAGGGAAGCAGGAGACTCCAAATCAGGAATTCGGTTAAGACGCTACAAAAGTACTGAGAGCTGAACACATTCTTTTAAAAACGCCTTTTTTTTGCTGAGGTGGAGGAGACGTTATAGCTTAGTTAGCATGCATTAGCTCGGAGGGCTAACTTGGCTTGTTTACTATATTGTACAGCACGGAACGAATAGTCAAATCTTCACATTGAACAGTCAAATCTGATTCCACTGACAAAATTCTGAGTACAGGTACAGCCCTCGGGTACAGCCCTACAGTACTTAGCAGATTTAAATTTGAACAAATTTGTTTCTCAGGAGAGCTGAGAATCATTAGTCGCTCAGCTGCAGTCCACACACAGGCTAATAAAAACCACAGATCTCTCAACTAGCTAGTCAAGAAGCATAAACTATTAGTCTAATCCCGGGATCTGGGCCACGGTTGTGACTGTGTGGTTCATTAATAGCATCTCAGTTGACTGCATCCAAAGAAACACGATTAGCTTGTTCTAGCCTTTCAGTCTACCTGGCAGATTCCAGCGTGGTGTCAAACAAGCTTTTGTACATTCATCGTGCTCGGACTACAGTGTGACTCATGAGCCTAGTTTTCACATTTCTGGAATGCACTTTGTGGGCGACAAACTGACTTGAAATCATGAGAATGTTAAGGGATTTTTTGCCAGTTGTTTTGCCATTTTTTATGTCATGATACAACATCAGCATACAACATGAAACGACATGAAAATACCCCACAGGCAAATTCCCACTGTGCATCAATGCCATTCCCACACCCTATAAAATATAAGAGCTGCTGACATAGTACATATAGAATGCAACGTACAACAGTTACATAATATGACATACAACTTAACTGAACTTGGAAAGTTGGAAAGAGTACTGCAGGCCTGCTGACAGCAGTTTTCACAATGTGCTCTGCATTTCTGCAACACACAGCTGTAGACCTCATGAGAGGTCTTTGTTCAAACTCAATTGTTTACAAGACTTTTTCATACTCTCACTTAGATGATGGGAGGCCTCTGCTCCCCAAAGTTATGCATCAACTCTTCCATCTCCCCAAAGTCTGAAAGTGAATTAAGCACGGGGCACGGTGATATTATAATGACCTAACCTACACACCCTTTTTCTGTTCTAAGAGCTGCCGACATCAATGGTGGCAGCACTGAAGACAACAGCATTCCTCCACATGCACAGACCTTCCCAGTGAAGTGTCGACCACACCTACAGTATGAGCTGTGATGAGGAGCTCAAGAAACAATGCATGGATGAGGAGCATGATGGGAGAGGTTGGTGTTACAGGAGTGGCATACCCAAAACTGTGCTGCCTTAGAAAGTTAAAACTTAAAAGTTGGCACCTTGAATCTACAATATAGTAAGTATGTATAGAGAGTGGGACGACCTCTGGCTCACCCAGTAGAACGTATGCCCCATGTAGGCCGAGTCCTTGCAGAGGCCCGGGTTCGAATCTGACCTGTGGCGACCTTTGCTTCGTGTCATCTCCTCTCTCTCTCCCCCTTTCCTGTCAATCTATGGCTGTACTATCTCACAAAGGCCCAAACAATAATCTTAGTATGTATAGAGAAATCTAGGGTGCATGCTCTGTTTTCACCCTGTGCAAGGCTCCACAATTCCCCACGAGCATACAAACACATACCAACTGAATCACGAGGCTGAGTCATCAAAACCACAAGATTTCTTTTAAGAGTAACTGACTTACAAAACCTCTCTGCAAGTTACAAAACAACAACGAAATCAAAAGTAAATACATTTCAACATGTTATGCTATTTATAATAGGCTATGTGTAACCAATTTCTAATCGAACGAGCAAGCTGCTCCCTAAAAACAACATGCAGTTCGCTCATTAGTCTTAAAAAGGTTTTGTGTTTCAACAGAAAACTAGCACTAGCAGTGAATGTAAAACAACCTCTGGCATAATTTGGCAGCGTAGACTACACCTTTCATTATGTTACACTGACATAAGACATAAGTAAACTGACAACAGTTATTATCATATCATTACGCTTGACAGTGCTCAATAGACTGCTCTGTTCAGGGAGAAACAAGACCGGAGAAAATGGAATATGGAGTAGATGGTTGACACTACATGTGCAAAGCCTTGATTAACATGCAACAGCAGGGTCTCAAGGACAATTTAGCTTCATTCGGAGTTCATTCTCTGAGCTGCCTGGAGTCATAAATAACTGAAATGCCATAGGCCTGACTGTTTGATGCTGCAGCCAGCATACTGCAGCACAGCACTGAGGTCTCACCTGAGAGAGTAGGTATAGCCGGTGTTCTCCGGAGCACACTGTGGCGGCGTATATGTGTGCAGTTGGGAAAAATCCATGGTCATTCTTCTTTGTTTAGACTGCAAGAATCAGGATGCAAGGGATAGGACTCTTTAAGCCAAAACTGACATGGTGGAGGAGGATAACAACAAGCACAAACTAACTACCATACGCACTCACAAAAATGCATGCATTGCCTTGTTCAGTCTGTCTCTCTTGCAAACAAATTAGTTCTCCTAATGAGCTCAAGTTCTGCCACAGTGTAATTGTATTCTAAACAGATTCAGAACACACATCAAATACAATACAGTGCTGGTAAATTCGCTGCCTTTTCCCAAATCAGCGCTATTCACTGGGCTGCTCTCCAAGAAAACACAACCAACAGTTACTGCTACGCTCTACAACCATGTCAGAAAGCCCAGCAGGCCCTAATGAGAGCTGCTGGACATTCCTTTTCCTCAGGAACACAACAACGCTACTGTGGTTGTGACAGTGGACGAGAGTTGGCCGACCTCTTCCTGCATGTTGGCTCCGGCTGGTTGTTGACGGAGGCAGCAGACGCCAGTAAAGCTGTAATGAATGACTTGTCTCTTGTCCTCTGGTCGGCAACTGACGGGAATGGCTGGTAGAGACAGCAGGACAGACAGAATGACGATCCTCACACCCGTTGTACTAAGTAGACTCCTCACCAGGACAGCTACTCCTACTGTGACTGCTGCTTCGGTAAGCTCCACACACAGAAAGAGCAGTATTATGAAACCAAGTACAACAGCAAGGGGTGGGGCTGAGTTCTAGGCAATGGGCGGGAAACAACTGCCCTCATATGGAAACTTGAATAATGTGAACAAGCTGTGCAAATACTGCTACCACAATACAATCAGCTACCTAGCTAAAACTAATGCAGTTGACTGCCAAAAAACACATTGAGAGATAATGTCCCTGTTTTACTCATTATTTGCATTTGTTTGTGTCTATGTTGCATTTTTGTATATTTTTGTGTTAGCGCCTCTCAGGCTGTGGGAAACAACATTTAATTTTCTAAATACTTTGCATGTGAATATGGCAAATAAAACTTTAACCTAAGACAACAGTCCTGCAATAAAATCTACCTTTGTTAAGGTTATATGTTTTGTTGAAACTGTTGCAAATAGGTGTTGATTCAACTGTATGTATGATCATTTTGGAGGCTGCAGGCTGTTGAACTGCATTGCAGAGAGGTGCTTCTATTTTTTTTGTTTACCCCATTTATAATCAGTGTAGGCTAAATTAGTGATTCCCAGTGTAGGGGTCACGCCTTGAGGGGTTGTGAGATGATTAATGGGAGAGGAAAAAACAAAATTCTGGGTTAATTTTTCAGATATTTCTCTACTCTTTGATTTTTTTGTGAATTAATTTGAACAATTATTTAATTGCAAAGATGTGAGAAGCTTAGTTGGGGAAATAGCTCTTTGGTGGAAATGCAAACCACTCGACTGAGACGTCTGAAATGTGAAAAGAAGCCTCAACTAGACACTGATTTATACATAAGGGGTCCCCAGCCAAAAAGCATGGGAGCCACTGGGCTAAATAATAGAAATACATCTCTGTATAATGCAATACAATTCAACAGCACCACAAACTAATGGTACATCCTCCAAAATGATCAAAAAGCTGAACAAACACCTCTCTAAATCTCCATGCAGGGGGGATTGATTGCAGGACTGTTGTATTAGACTGCATTAGTTTTAGCTAAGTACACCTAATAAACTGGCACAGCATACTTTAGGCAGTTTGCAAAAGTCAGCTATGAAAAGGTAAATCCCAGATTACTTTTGCCAGTTTAGACAAAAGATTTAACCCAGGCTCTATATAACAACGAATACAATAACTGTCTGACTGATTTAGCATTTCTGGTCATAACAAGCTCAACCATGCTGCATTCCACACTATGTATGTGGCCAAAACTTCCTCATGTATCCTGGGCAAAAAGGGAACTCCTAATCCAACTTCTGATAATGCAAAAACAGAGCGGCAAATAAAGCAGATGGCTTTTCCTAAAATCCGGCACCAAAATCTCAACCCATAATCTTAATCATGTTTCAAATCCGCATCCAAGTCTCCAAAGACGAAAAGACGGATAAACAGAAACAAATATCCAAAAGCCAAGGGGGCTACTTTAATTCAGCCAGGATTAGTTTTATTTTGACTTGTCAACTGGTGCAATGAATCATGATGCCAGCCTGCTTACAGTACATCAACTGTGCTACTGCAGAACTGAGAATAAGTGATTGTATGGTGTAAGGCTGGAGTTCTTATGACAATTTATGTTCTGTAGCTTTAATTCTAGCATGTGACTGGATCTTTTCAGAAATATTACAGCAGTTAATCCTTGAGCTCATAATTCAGGAGACAGGTTCAACAATAACAGAGCATGCCTTCATTCCACAAATACACACACACCTAACGTTACAGTGTAAACATGCTACACAGTGACACCTTTCCCACAGTGCTGCGTGTGTCCTCACACGTTTGTTTTGCTGGCTCCTTTACGCAAACCACCTGCGACGTCCTGTGACTCCACCAGCTACTGTCAAAACAGTGTTTCAGACCGGCGCCGTTTAAAACGCATATTCAGTTTAATAATAACTGCACATCGTGTCCGACCAAATGACATATAAGCCCCGTTACATTCCCACATTGCACAGCGCTAAATTTAGACGCCATGTATTTAGACGCCGTCACTCGCGATAGCACTACAAGCTTGAGCAACGACGCACGATTCCCATTTCTTATCATACAGGGTCATTTGACATTTCTCAGTCAAAACACGCACTCTTAATGACGGATAACACATTTAATGTCTGACAATGTTGCAGACGTGTAAAAATCACCCAAGAAAATAAGGCCTGAGATTGCGTTAGTTGTGTGTAAAGGAGCTCAGCAATACGAAATAAATCTGGACAAAACGAAATGACACAATCACAACAGAGAAATATAGATGCATTAATGTAAACTAGCATGTCAACTTGCCCGCGTGGTATGAGTCCATGTATGTTATTATTCTTTAAGAGCGTAATCCAAAGGAAAAACATCCACACATTACTATCACGGTAGATGCGCAAACTTCCGTCAGAATCCCGACGCACGGAAACGCAACGATTATTTATTACTGCGGACCCACAGATCCTGAACGTTATTTATCTGGTAAAAAAACACAAAAGTTTGCAAGTAGCTTGAGAGTGTTATGCTAGTGCACAACAAGCAGATTTCCAAAATGGCTTCCCGGGCGTAACAAAGCCAGAAGGATCGCTGCCGAGCTGATCCTCCCACTCCCAGGCCCTCCATTGTCGGCCAGGGCGCACACTTTAAATCTATTGGAGGAAAACAGCACTGCTGCAACGGCATGCACCGGACTGCTGCTGGAGCTCCGTGCATAAAGAGATAACACACTATTGTTTCAATTGACATTCAACCCCTGGAGGAGATTTCAACTGAAACTGAAGCCCCCGTATCACATCTGTCACCAAAACAACCTTAAACACATTCCTGACATCATGAATGATCGATGATATAGGGCTCCTTATAATAATAATAATAATAATAATAATAATAAGAAGAAGAAGAAGAAGAAGAAGAATTTATTATTATTATTTTATTTTTTAAAGAAGCCCCCCTATGAAGATCTAAATGCTTTCTCAAAACCTTTATACCCTCCATGTCTAACTTTCAATAAACCCCCTAGTCCCTAAAAAAACAAAAATTCTCAGAACAAAACAGAGGACATGGCCTCAGCTGCTTTATGCCCTGTCCAAGACTGAACATCTTGCAACAAACCTTAGTACGCAGCATCCGTATTGTTGCAACATTGTTGCAATATTGTTACTACAAACATTTAAAAGTGGGATTTGACCAATGAACCATTGCACTAATGCAACAGAAAAAAAGGAATTGCTCTCTATCCGTTCAGTCATGACGAAACAACACAATGAAAGATGTATGAACAGTCGCTGCTCACAGAGACAATATAGTGAGTAATGCACTGCTTATATTACTCTAAAGAGGTCTGCAAGTGTGGACCTGTAATCCAGGATTTCCCAAAGTTCTTTCAAGGTGGGTCACCTTCACTAAAGGGTGTCCTATACCTTAAAAATGTGTCAACTTTCTACTGCAACTTTGCATTACTTTCAGTTCCATTAAGAGTGAAGAGAAGACCACAGCATGTGTCAGCGCACCCACATTAAGCCCCATCCTGAAAATGTATTTTCCATCAAAAATGTTTGGTGTGAATCCAAGACAAAGCTTTGGGAAAGTGTACAAGTACACAAATAACCATTTCACTTATGTCTGATTACACCGTCTCATGGGAGATGTGCAGAGCTATGCTGGTGATTTGCATGAAGTCATCATAATAAGAATATGTAAATTGTCCTGCTACAAATGTCCGAAAGTTAAAAAAAAAAAAAAAAAAAAAAGCATTATCTTGCTGCACGCAACAGTAACTTTTGTGTAAAAACTATTATCTTGTGCGCATACTGTAAGATTAAAAAATATCTTTCACAACCTTGGAGACTCTAATGTAGGCCAAACACTCTGAATGTGTCAATTTTGCACAGTGAGTACTTTTACTTTTTATACTTTAGCCGATAGTATGTACATTTACTAGAATTTCGAATACAGGACTTTTCCTGACCTCTCTGCAGTTGAAGCAGGACATTTTCTAAAGAGATATAACATTATTGATACTTAAATCTGAATCCTATAATTGAACTGATGAGAGCAAATAAGGTCTTGGGAAAGGCGCCATCTGCTGGACAGCAGTTTGTACACTTAGTTGGACTTTGGATCCAATCTGACGGAGACCTTGCAAAAGGCAGGCTATCCCTCTGACTAAACAACAGTATTTTTGTTCACACCCTGTTTCAGCAGGAGCCAGGGACCATCAAAACTTTCTCATTTGTATCCCTCAACTCATTCAAGTACATTTCAGATGAGCCAGCCATACCCAGTGGTGGAAGCAGACCCTTTACCTAAGTAAAAGTACCAATACAACAATGTAAACATATTCTATTACAAGTAGTAATGCTGCATTGAAAAGCCTACTACTAAAAGTACAAAGTATCATAAGCAAAATGGCCCTTGGCTGGCATATTATTAGTTATATATTACATTGTTAATATGGATTCATCAATGAATAGAGTATGCAGAAGTTTACTGCTGTAGCTAGTTTAGCCTTCATTATAGAAAGGTAGTTATATCCTGTGGTTAGGGGCTGGATCCCTCTAATAGGCCTTTTTTACAGCAGACATTTTGACTTGTCATAGTAGGAAAAAGCAGAAGTATTACTAATAACATTAACGATGGCTCTGTTCTATTCCATTGTCGAGTGACAGTGAGTCTGCAGGCACAACACCAGAACCCTGCAATCAAAGCAGCAAATCGTTAATTTTGTTATTTACACCTGTGCTTTTCCTAATCTGACATGTCGAAATGTCTCCTGTGAAAATATCACGACGCGTTACATTAACGCAGTTTTTACTGCTATACTTCCACATTACATACACCGCTTATTCTGTGAACATTTGCACATTCCTGTCAATTATTCCTTGTACATCTTTCTCAACTATGCAGCTCTCCACACAGAACATATTGTTTACATATTCCTTATGGTAACATTCCTTATTGTAATATTACTTATATATTAGAGTTATTTATACCACCTCTTTCTTGGAGTTTTTCTCACTTGTATATATATACACATTTTTGTTTGTTATGCACCATTACATCAAGACAAATTCCTTGTATGTGAAAACTACTTGGCAATAAATCTGATTCAGATTCAGATTCTGAAATATTCTATAGGTCACAAGATAAATCTGAGGGGTCTGAGGAAAGAAGTTCTGCTAAAAATCTGAAGTCATTTTGGAGACTTTTCTCTAGGCTAATCTTTGCTGTTTTTGTAAAATACTGAAAATGTCTTACATGACACCATGCAAGAAGTTTCATAGGGAAATGTTACAATCTGAAATATGACAAAGGGCCCCAACCAGAGACCAGTCAGACCAATCAAGACAATATATTAATCTGAAAAGTAACTAGTAACTAAAATATTCATGTATGGAGTAAATGTAGTTATAGTTACTTTCTCCCCTCTTCTTCAAGCAATGACTCCAGTCCTCTGTGTCTGGAACAACCCAGGGAAAACATCTTGCAGCACATGCCTATCACTGACTAACAAAAAACGTGTTGTTTAGCAAGACAAGCCAGTAGTCACTGCCGCAAAACAATTCAAACGAAGACGGAAGTGTACAGCAGTGAAGCCCCTAGCTTCGCATGGATACTCTGCTTTTGCTAATGTGAAGTTCAAGGGAATTAGTACCCACAGCAGGCAGGAGGTGTAAGCGAATTATTGCAAGGTAATGCAATAAGCATTCCCCTTATTGCAGTTTCAGAAAATTGTAGTTCAATGAATCCGCAGACAAAGTGGTCCAGTGACCATACAAGAAATTAGCCTAACTTAGCCCCCTGCTATACTGCACTGGTCAGGAAAAACAAAAGCTGAAGTCAGTCGCTTGTCCCTGCTAATTATCAGTACAACTTTTGCAGATAGCTACAAACAGTCCACGAAGATACAACACGTGTTATACACCGCACCACAGAGACAAAAGGACGCTATCAGCAAATTTAAGATAGGAGATAAGTTGTAGCCGCTCCTGACAGTTCAGGATAGCATACGCACATGTGAAGTTAATTGACATAATTATCAACACAGAAGTTAACGTTACTACTCACATGTTGACGCTGGTGACTGTAATATGGGTTTACCTCGAAGTTAGTTACATGCAGTCCGTTAATACTTCACAAGCAGTTGCACATTTAGTCCCCTGAAAAGAGGACCTTATTCTAACGTTCGCCTTTCCCGCACACTGTCACATTTTCCAGGATTTTCCGTTGCGAGACAAGCGTCACGTGCGTCAATCCCTATATGGTAAAAATGACCATATATGGGATCTGGCAAAAGTCATTGAAGCTGGCTTTCAATATAAAACAGCGTCACTTAGTGGCCGCTGATAAAAACAACAACTACAGTGAATTAGGGAATTAGAAAACTAAAAACTACTATTAGGCTACTACAGCTATGAATTGAATTGAATTGAATTGAATTGAATTGAATTGAATTGAATTGAATTGAATTGAATTGAATTGAATTGAAGACTTCATTGTCATTGTAAGCTCTGCATACAATGAAATTAGAAGTGCAACTCCTTTGATGCATATAGAAAATGCAAATATTAAAAACATAAAACACAGGACACTGAATAATCACATAAAATAGATATAAAAAATATAAAATTGCACATGAATAAATAGCAGCATGAATGATTGATTGTCACTGTAAATGTCTCTCATTGCTTATTTAAGTTCAGTGTGCTGATGGCCTTGGGGAAGAAACTGTCTGAATCTGGAGGTGTGTTTTGGAGGACGTGTAGCACCTGCCAGAGGGCAACAGTTCAAAGAAGAAGAATCTATATATCTATATCAATATAAACCTATAGGCTTAGATTGTAAAATATTTATACAGTCTATGAGGCCTATGCCTGTCTGTGAAGGAACTCTCCACAAAAGAAAATGCTTGATTAAGCTCAAACCAAAAAAAAAAAAAGAAAGCACTGGAGAAAACTGATCTTCTCTTATTTGTAATGCTGTTAATTAAGTTCATATAGCTAAGAATATCTCAGTGCTAAAAATGTCTTGGCCACACATTTCAGTGATTTACTTAATTTTCAGTGTTTACTTTACTCACTAAATTAGGTTTACCTTTTTGCACAAGAATCTTTTTAGTATTTCAACTGTTCTAAATGTTTATTGATTGTTCCTTTTTCCCTCCTATTGATGAAAATACTCTAAGTTATCTCTAAAGTCCTCCTGTATTGTGAATCCTAAATTGAAGTGGCAACATGTGTAGACTTTTTTTTTTAGTTATAGGCTTTATACTCTATAGTAGGCTCTATACTTTCAGACCCATGTTCAAAGACCAGGAACACCAGTCTGTGAGCAGTCAGAGAAAACCTGAAAAACTTGTCACGGCACCTGCCATTTGTGGAACGATGGTGATGCGATCCTATTGTTCTTGAGATCACATGACCACATTATGTGAAAGGCAAGATGATTTAACCTGAGCACAGGTGTCTGCTCTGACTTTCCTAGTGTGTAGAGAGTTGTTTGTTTGGTCTACACTGGTCACCGATGATGAAAATCTTAATTTTTCTAATGTGCATGTGCTACCTTCTTCCTGTGCAGCCTGGAGACATGGAGCGGTGTAAGTAAATTAAACACTCAAATTCTGCTGGTTTCCTCCGTCATGATGGTATTTGTAGTTTGGCAAGTCTTGGCTTCTGTTGACTGTTTTCTTTTTTTAACAGATGCCTATTGTGAGAGTTGTCTAGCAACAGCACAAGGTATGGTGTATAATATTCAGCTTGCTTAACAATGGTTTAAAAGTAAATAAAGTAAATAAAATGTGCATATGTATTCTGCCCTCCAGAGATTGAGAAAGCCATGAAGGAAGCCCCAAATGAGAGCAGACAGACAGTGGTTGAGAACCTCATCAGTGGGGGTGTGTGTGAGAAACTGCTTTCCTACAAACATGGCCACATCTCTAAAGACAAAATGACATCATCCTGCATGCACTTGTTAGGTAAGATCATGAGGAAATAATAATAGATTTGCACATGGTTTACACTGTATAGTTAATCATTTATTTTTTAATCCCTATCCAGAGTCTCATTATGACCAGTTCCATGAAGCTTTAATGAATAAAGAACCAAAGCATCTGGATATCGTCCTGTGTTACGAGCAGTCCAGGGCATGTGTAGGGGTGAAACGCCAGGCTTTTCAGGTAGGCTGTGCATAATTGTGAAACGTAGGCTACTATCCATGTAGTTAGACTAAATTGCTGATATGACAACTAACAGTGTTTAACTTTTGTGACAGAGTTCCAAAACCACATTCACAGAAAATGACATTGAAGCTCTGCTTCGGAAGAACAGGGACCGTGTGCGCATTTCTCAACCTGTGCACTCAAAAGATGAGCTGTAAAAACACCACCGTCATTTTGCTTCCTACACTGAATGTGTTTTGGTTTGTTGTCATGATACTGTGTTTTTGAGTGACAGTAATAAAGACATAATTGAAAAATATTGTCCTGGACTGTATATTATACCCTCGCCTTTCAGCAATGTAAAATAATACAAAGGGCTTCAGACACATTATGATTTATTTTAGAATTAAATAGGGCACAAATACTGAATATTACATTGATGTATAAATATGCCTATTTGTAATCTTTTGTAACATGTTTCTCTTTGCTGAAAAAGCTGTGTCAGAGCAGTGGTGTAGCAACAGTCAAAAGACCTTTTGGTCTCAAGGCTCTCATTTTCCATTGGGCCCTATTGATCCCCCAAACCCCCCTGCTCTCTGTGCATTGTGTATCAACTTCTCCAGTGCACGCAACCCTGTGCAGGAATAATACTGATGGTGAGTTTGTGTTAATTTGATTAAACACACCTTCATTTCGGAATATGTTTCATGTGACCACAAGATGATATTAAAATAGTAAAGATCTAAAAATTAAATTTTGACAATGAAGTTTTCAGTCAACCCATCCCTTGTTGTGATCCATTTGTTTCAAAACAAATAGACTACAGAAACATTATATGAGTGCCTGTACTCCTGCAAAATAAAATGACAAATAGATATGGATCCACATCATGTTAAAAAATATACACACAGCTCTCCAACAGCTTGAAATCATCACACAAGTGAGGAAAAATAATCACTAGGCTACGCAAACAATCATTTAGCTGAAACACAGACATGGTCATATAGCTAGTGCATTCATCGTAGGTCTACTGGAGTTGCAAAGAGGAAAATATGACACTGTATCATATATAAAAGTGTTGTTGTTGTTTTAGAAAACCGTTAGATGTGGCTGGTATTGTTACTGTAACCTATAGCTTCCCCAGGACTATCCCCAGGGGACAGCAAGAGCCAGTCTGAGGCTGGGGGTTTGTGTGGCAATTGTTAGGCAATCTCGAGGCCCTGCCTTGAGGAGGGGTCCTACAGTGTATGTCAAAATCTAAATTTAAGACCATTATTTCATCTTATGCATTGCAAATCCCCCCAAAAGATTGCCACAGCAAAATGGGACAATAACACACAAAAAAAGTCGAGAATAGGAATACAGTTGGCTACACAATGAGTAGAAAGAACAGTGTGATGAACAATAGGCTATCTATCATTTTTAATCTGTCACAAATTAGGTGATTTAAAATGTATAGACAGTGGTGAGGTAATTGTCCGACAAAGATCTCGTTCCATTTTTCCCTCACAGACTCACCCTTCACTTTAGTTACTTCATTGTCCCTGTCCCGCCATATTTTGAACAAAACATCCCATAAAACATTCTAGAATAAGTAATTCCTCGGTGCGTGAGTGAAATTGTTGACAATGGAATGAAATGGTTGATAATAGCAACGTGAACAGGTCGCGTGAACCGTAATGGAACGTGGCCGACGCGCTGTTGCTAGGAGGCGCTGTCGGAGCCCGGAAGAGTTGAAAATGATGATGATGATGGGCAACCCGAGATTGAAGGAGAAACATCATGTTGTAGCCGCACTTTGTTGTTCCCCTGCGACATTTACGCGTGTCTAACACTCCAGCCGTCGAGAGAAAGGGACGGAGGCACCTCATTTATCCTATTTTGAAGGTAAGAAAGGGATAACGACACGGGTGTACGTTATCAACTGTCATTCTGCCAGGGCACATCTGGACTAAAGCGTCCGAGGCTTCAAAATATGTCGTAAAATAGTGTCTTTTTATACCTTCAAACTGCCGGTATCAATCTTGCTCTGTAATAGCTGGGTACAAAAAAGAAAACCATCCCCATCTCTCTACTGTGCTGTCACTGGGTTGTAATGGATCAGTGTGCGATAATTAGGCGACTGAGGACCACTAGGTTACTGGCTGCATACGGACCCCAGCTGAATTAAAACCTTATCGAGGGATGGTGATTTTAATAGATGAGCTCTATATAGTAAACGACTCTAATTACAAAGCAGTTTTCATTTAAATTGTGTTTTAATTCCATCCATACAACAGCTGTGCGCTTAGGCTAACGCCCTGTGTTACACTACCTGTCTGTGAAGGGTCTGTAGCCTACATCTGCTGACAGGCATGTCGGCATGTCAGAAATAGAAACTGTATTGATTAGACACACGATTCCATCTGCATTTCCATGAGACACGGAAATGGAAGTCAGTCACCAGCAAGGTCTGATAGAAAGGAATGGCAGGAATGTGATGAGTGTGATAAAACCATTAAAGGGCAGACAGACTCTCTTTTGTTGTAGGCTATTTGTCCTCCTCTTCCACACATGATCCCAGATGGTTTCCTCTAGTGATCCACACACCCAAGTGCAGTCTGAGCTCCACTGACTAATTCCACACTCTCCATTTAATTTAACAGCTGGGTGACGAGGCTACATGGTGTGTGTTTCCTATTCAGAGTGTGGATGTGTGGGTGTCCAGAGATGGAAAGCTATGAGGAGTTCTGTCTGCGGAGTTTGGCCATACTGCAGGAGGAGGGGAAATTCAAGAAGACGACATGTGAGCCACTGTGGTCCCTGAAGGCTCTCTCTGTCATCCGCTTCCATGGAAGGGCTGTGCTTTCGCCTCTGGTAAGAAAGAAATAAACAGACATGAGATCTTATGATAAAGGGATAAAAATAAGATAGCTAAACCAATTACAGTCTCTAAAGTTATGAAAAGTAGACAGAAACCATAGCTAATGGATGTTTTAAAGCGATTTGCAGACAGCTTGGTATCCAGAGAAAGTAATTTATTCTGCTTTTTGTCCTGCTGTGGCTGTGCTTTTGTATAAGCTGCACAACAGAAAGCATTGCTTACACTGTTCGGTTACAGTAATGTAATGAAAAGGATGTTATGATACTTATTCCAGGCATAAAACACAGACGTGCACAGAGACACATAATCACATGGTTTGGATTGAATTAAAGGTAACATTTAAGGGAAAACATGTATTTCTTTTTGAGACCTACATAATATATCTGAAGCATGTTAGCGGACTAGTCCCATTTAGATCAGCAGTTGGCAGGGGAAAGAGAGAGGAGATAATTGATGATGAGGAACACCAAGGCTGTTTGATGTTAGTCAGGAGAATCCATCTGCTATAGTGACTGCTGACAAAACAAGTTCTCAGGAAAAGCCAGATGATGGAGAGGCCAATGCGAGGCTGAGGATAGCTGATGATACAAACATATAGTAGAAGAAAAGCGATTGTGTTATCAGTAATAACTGAAAATAGATCACAAACAAACCTCATGAAATACATGTTGTGTAATGCAAACCTTGTCACGTGTTATTGCTTGAGTCTGTTCAAGCCAAAAGTGTACATACGCATTTTTGAGTCAGTGTTGAAATATAGTGTGTATTTTCTTTTTCCAGTTGAGTGCAGAGCAGCGCAGTGAGATGTGTGACCACAGACAGAGGGCGATCCAGCTGGAGGTGGACAGGCAGAACCAGCAGAGGAACAACCTTTTGGCCCGGGTTCAAGACATCCTGGACCAAGCTCAGGTCAGTAGCACAGTATGGTCCTGGTCAGAGGCCTGGGTGTGGAAAGAAATATGGAAGATGTTTTGTGAAATTAATGTAATATTGTGCTACTTTGTTTCTTTCATAAACACACTTCATCTAAAATTCTTAAATATGCCCATATGTGAAATAGGTCTGTGTGTCAGTCCCACGATGTGGCACAAAAGCTAAATTACAGTCTGCCCCAGAATCTCTTGTGGCATTTGCAGTCTTGAATACAGGTTGTCTGACTCAACACTGTGCTTTACTTGATGATGGCCCTTTTATGCCAACTCAACATCCAAAGCAATATTGCCCACGTGCAAATCAGCTCTTATTATGATATTTATGGTCTTCCTATAAACGTGATCAGCCAGTTATTGTCTGTTGTTACTACTGCCTCTGTGATGTGTTTGTACCACAACCAAAGTATGCATACAGTATTTTGTTTTACTGAAAAACCAACATCAACAGTCCAGATGGAGATCTGGATAAATATCAACTGTCACTAAAAGAGTTTCAAGTGATAATAGGTGTGGAAATTGCATGTAAGCATTCAGTGCCTCAGACATATTATGCTCATTTTGAGGTTCATACTTGTATTTTGGGTTTCTACTAGAACAAGTTTACATGCTTTAATGTTAAAAAAAAACAAAAAACACATACTTTTCTCATACTGTCTGTATGAATGTATTCACTCTCTCTCTGAAACATTCCGTTTTAGCGCCTGTCTCTTTAAGTGCCCCTACTGAAAAAGCCCAGTCTGCTCTGATTAGCTTTGCTAGAAAAATATGGTGCACCTTTGCAAAGGTAGATACTCAGATGGGGGGCAGTATTTTCTAATGAGCCTACATGTGACATAGGAAGGGGAGCCAAATCTGAATGGCTTGTTGAATCTCATGTTTTCTGATCTAGGCAGCCCACAAAAACTGACTGGGTTGTCAACAAGACAGTTATTGTCAACATTCTTGACAAGTGACTTTTTCAGTTTAGGGACCTGACAACCAACACTGGTCTATCTGATGTCAGTGATGAATGGACTGCTTAAAACCAATCCAGTTTTGGGCATATCATTGGTCATTCTTAGCAATTATTTGATGACTGGTCATCATTACTTATTGTCCCTGCACAGGCAGTTCCAAGTGAAGATGTTGAAAAGCTGCCAGTTTCTAAATCTGCGACAGTCAGTGGCTACACCCTGGTCACAGACTCTCCTGGACTTCCCAGACACCCTGGATTTGGGCTTCAGACAAATGATCAGCCGTGCTCTGAAACCCCCATCCTCAATGGCTACAAGGCAGCGGAGGAAGTGATGGTGGAGAAAGAAGAGAAGAGTGAGGATGAAGAGGAGGAGGAGGGGGAGGAGGAGGAGGAGGACATTAGTTTGGACAGTCTACTTAAGAGATCAAGAGAGTACGTGAAGAGAGAGCAGAGTCAGCAGGGGCCAAAAGTTGCCCACACAGTCACCAGGACTCCCCCGCCGGAGACCGTCTCTGACAAGGAGAATAAGAGCTGCAGTCCCATGGGGGACACAGGCATTGAGTTTGGATTCAGTCTGCACCATAGCCCTATTGGTCCACCTCAGACCCAAATCCAGCATCAGACTCTGTACGACCCCAGTCCCCAACAGTCTGGCTGCCTCTCACCTAGTCTACCTGACCGGTATGCTCGTCTCCCCAGTCTAGAGTCCAGCATTAGTCCCCGTGTACAGAGACGCAGACCACGCCCAGTTTCTACAGGGAACATCCATATTTCGTTTCCCATCGGCCCAGCAGACCTTATCCCCCGAAGCCCAGGAAGGTCAGGGGAAGGTGCTGGCATGGCAGATTGGGGAGAAGCTCTCACAGGGGCAATAAAGTCCCCCGATCACCGGGGCTCAGTGGGGAGTGGAAGTGGTGGTGGTCGTCGATCCAGCCACTGTGGTACCAGTCCAGTGCAGGAGACCTGTAGCCCCGTTAGTGCCTCAGGGTTTAGCCCAAAGGGACACCATGACCATCTAGCTGCAGGATTTCGCCGGCGCTGCCACACCCTGGACAGCCAGCTGCATAGCTACCACTCTGGAGTTGAGCACATAGACCGCAGCCAGGAAAGAGTTCCTCGCTTCATGGCAGGAGTTACGTGGATGGCTCCAAGTTGGCGCACCCCTGCAGCCCCCTTAAACCAGTCGTATGAGGTAGATAACCCCTCGCCATCTCTGCTGAGGCCCCGCATGACTCCCGACTTGGCTCAGGTCACACACAGGATGGAGTCTGATGACTTTCAGGGGACAAACAATGGAAGGATCACACCAACTGTCCTCAGAAATGCAGCTGAGGCACAGGCCAGCAAGACAGGTGAGTCGCTCTTGAATCGTTCTTGTATTTACTAAAATCTACAGTTAAATTGTGTAATTTCCACTGAGATCACTGTTTCTACCACTACAGCTTTTAGGTTCAATATTGTATGATGGAGAGGCAGGGAAAGCGAAGGAAAATGATAAAACCTTTAAAAGGTAAAAGATGAATGATTTTTGCACATCTATATTTGTGCACATCAACAGAGGAGACCCAGAGGCGAGCACAGGCTCTGGAGGACATGCAAAGGCGTCTGGAGGAGGAGCATGCCTTGCAGATGTCGCTCCTCCTGGCTGAGCAGGAGAAAGAGCAACAGCACCTCCGTCTGGTCAGCACATGGAGTCACACAATATTATTGTATTCTGAATAGAAGTAGATACCAAAAATGTTCTTTTTGTGCAGCTACTTTACAAATTGCAACAACATTTTGTTGTTTAGTTGCAATGCAGAAGTGTGGATTTATTGTGTGTGTACTGTGTACGCATGTGTTTAGGAGCTGGAGGAGACAGAGAGAAGACTGAAGGAGCAGGGGGGTGTGCGGCCTTTGAGTGGGGATGCTTGCGGGTGGAACTGTAGGTGTGTGAGTGACAGCCGTCCTGTTGTGAGCCCCTCCTGCCCGGGACTGAGCCCCGCCCACACGCCATCTGAGCGATCACCTGGACACGGTATAGGTGCCACTTCACCATGCTCACTTATGTTTTACAAACACAGTGGTGACAAAAGACTGCATGCTCAGAAACAGAAGAGTATTGTAGAGAAATTGAGCCAGTAGGGATGGGAATTGATAAGATTTAATTGATACCAATGCCATTATTGATTCTACTTGTCCGACTTGATTCCTGATCAATTTTCTGTGGAAAAAAAGTAAGCCTCAACGCTATTATCTATGAGTCTGAACACAGTGTAGAAAAGGCACTAATGTTATTATAATATTTACCCTCAGTAATGGACGTGCTGCTCGGTTAGGAAGCAGTGGTTCTCGTGCGTTGTGTCAAATACATGGAATTGAATCCCATGTTGCGTAGAAAGATGTTTCAGCATATTGTTGGTTTCCACCCTTACTTGCAATTTTCTTTTTACAGACATTACAAACAGCACTGTTGTCATCTTTCTTTATGAAATGAAGCCACACTTTGGTTTCTTCTTCTTGCAAGTTTCACATGAGTTTAACGTCATTGTTTGCAATGTGCATATGTCAGAAAAACATGCCGCCATTGATAAGAGGAATTGATAAGCTCGGAGACATCCGAATCTGATGGATTGGACAATTTGGAAGTGGTACTCAACTGGAACCAGTTCTCGATTCCCATCCCTATATGCCAGAGTTTATTATTCTTTGCCCTTTTTGAAAACCTACGACTGGAGCTTTCTGTTCCTATTCTAAGCTAAACTTTGATTACTACTGTACAAGACAACTCTTTCATTCATCTCTCATTTAACATTTAAACAAGATAAATTGGTGCCATCACTTGTGGCTTCCTCACATGCAGACTGCTCAAAACAGTTGAAAGTATCTAAATCAAAAGAAAACTCCAAGGCACTCTCTTAAAAAAAAAAAAAAAAATGCTTTTTTTGTAATGGCATAGTCATGCTAGACCTAAAAACAAGTTCAAACAAGGTCCATGACCGGAGTTTTCTTATGATTTATGGACATGTATCCTTAGGGCACCTCAAAATAAACTCATTTAGAGTCCCGGCAGCGCTCCTCCCCAAACATTCGTTGAAAGTATCTGTTTGTTTCTTTCTGCAGGTTTTCCCAGTCCCGTAAGTTCCAGTATGTCCTCTCCCTCTGTCCAGACCCCCGTCTATCTGTGGGGGCCCACATGGGCAGTGAGCAAACCTCGAGCGAGGCTAAGTCTGGTGGGTATGCCCAAGTAGACAAGAGGATATGTGTAATTGTGTGTTTATATAATCTAATACCCCTTTTCCACCAAAATTTACATGCATATGCAGGTTTTTAGAACACGGGAACACCCACTAAAAATTAGCGATAGACCCCTTTCCCATTGCCAGAAGACGAGTATGCCTTTCTGGTTTTTTTTCCTGGTGTGTCACGGACCACGGTCAACGTCACGAATGCGCTGGAAAACAGGTGTTAACTTTTCCTGCTACAGCTTTCCCACACAGTGCACAAAACTGCAAACTCTGCTGTAACGTTACATTCACTTGTTATATTAATTTTAAACTCTTCCTCGCTCCTAGCGCTCGCTCTGCATTCACCGTCACTCACACTCTCACACACACACACACACACACACACACACAGGTGGAGATGCGCCACTCTGCACAGGGTTAGTAAACAGTGAAGAAGCATGGAGGCCAGTAAAAATATTATGGTTTAAATATTTGTTAATTCAGATAAAACTCTGTTTGAGCGCTGCTTGGACGGAGACAGACGGATGTGATGATGTGCGTCACAGCATCGTGCAGGTAAAGGGGTGAAAATGACTGTGTTCACCCGGGTGTTGTGTTTACATTCATGCCGATTGGAGCTGGAGCTGATAAATACCTGTGACTAGTGCAGAGTCATTTGTCCCGGGAGTGAATGCCGATTGTAACCTTTCCCATTGGAGACAAAAGCTAGATGTTAGCGGGTGTTAGTGGGTTTTTTGGCCAGTGGGAAAGGGGTA
>JAOVVB010122990.1:0-42727 GCA_028570985.1 Heterobranchus longifilis | reverse complement strand
ACAGGATCTTAGGAAGCGCCTGAAAAACACATGAAATTGTTTGAGTGTTGTTGTGTGTGTGTGTGTGTGTGTGTGTGTGTGTGCATTGAGGGGCAGATGATAAAGTACATTTTGTCATAGGGACAAATAACTGTCCAACAAAGACTGGCTTATGTGCAGAGCAGTTGCTTGGGAAAGCAGCAGTATTGACTGCTGTGATCCAAAATGTTTGCTAGCCTGAAGCAACATTTATATTCCCAAATGCAGAGAGAAACCACAAACTGATCTTGACCTGACCAGCTAGACAGTGGTGAATGGAAAGAAAAAAAGTCCTATCCCACTGCAGATTCAAGGTGAATTACTAAAATTACAAACATGTGTGTCAGATATAAGAGCTGGTGTTGAAACATGTCAATGGCTAGATAGATAGTAGACTAATAGATTAGGGATTTAAACTTAACAGGATATGGAAATCATAGCAGTGACACAGAGGGATGCAGGTAACTCAAAACAGGATATGTTATGATATTTACGAATAGAGAGAAAGTGAGATGGAATTACTGTCAGTTTTTAAGTGCAAAAATATTACAAGGTAATGTAAAGTGGTGTGACAATCTGTTCTTAAGTGGGGGACAGAGGAATTGTATTTCAATGCATAGGCTTACCCTATACAGGACAGGCGTGCTGATGTAAATATAAGATGCTCAGATAGCATCTATTTTCTGTAAAACTTTATAAAGGTGATCTTAAAGATATTTTTAGGAATTGTATGCTTTATTCAGATAGTGACAGAGAAAAGGGGAGAAAGAGGGGATGACATGCAGCAAAGGGCCCCGAGCCGCTGTGGCAAAGACCCAGCCTCAATAGTACGTGCTGCACCTGATGAGCCACCGGGGCGCCCCAAAGGTGATCTTTTTGTACTAAGTTCAATGCAATTATTATTATTATTATTATTATTATTATTATTATTATTATTATTATAGAACAGTAATCTGAAACAGAGGGGAAGACAGAGAGTGAAACTGTGAGGATGAGTGTGTGTGTGTGTGTGTGTGTGTGTGTGTGTCTGTACCCTGTATCCAAGGTCCTCCTGTAAGTCACTGGAAGTAGCACTGATATTGGACTGCCAGACTGTCTCCTTCACACTGCAGCCGTACATGAACACATTTTTCTTCCTGGAATGACCGTGGTAGTCGCAAAACACCTGTGCATAGATGCACATGCACACAAACACACACAAACACACACAAAGATTAAGATGCATATTGCAGTGAACCAAAATTGGCTTTATCTCCTCTTCCTCTATTTTTACAAACTTGCAGCTGCATAAAAATAATGAATACAAAAATAATTGTCAGCGGCACTGCAGTTACTGCTCATATTTCTCAAAAGACATTTTCTCAGGTCTGTTTCCAGAGGAAGGACAGCGGCCTCACCTTGCTTTGTGTTGTAAAGTCATCACCTTTGTAAGGTAAACAAATCTCACATAAAAGCAATATCCCATTATATCCAACTTGCTGACACAGTGTAGTATAGAGGCCAATGCAGGCTGTTTTTTTATGGTAACTGCATTAATGGCTTAAAACTAATGTGGTGATTTACTGATGTGAAATTTCGTGGACATGCAGCCAAACAGAGAGGTTCTTTATACTCCCCAAATGAAAGATGGTGCAGCAAAGTGCAACAAAGTTATTGAAGTCCAGTTAATTAGAGGTCATACCAGTGGTGCCCTTTGTATGTGTGCAAGGTACTGCAGCAGGCTCTTAGTGTGGTAGATGGTGGGGTGGAGCTCAAGATTGGGGTTCTGCCACTGGCGATTCAAATCCTCTCCACTCAGAGAACAACGGTGACTACAGCAGAAGAGGGGAAGGACACAGAGTGGAGGAGAACAGAGCAACAGCTGGAGAATCCTTCAAGACAAGATTCTGTGTGTGTTAATATAAATAAAGCTGTGACCAACGTGCAGGCCCAGGTTCGGCAGATGGATGCATCTTCAGTGTGTATACTTGAAAACTGTGAATGTGTTTTTTTTTTTTACTCACTTTCCATTTACAACTCCATCAGGGTTGAGCATGGGGACGATCTTGAAGATGTAGGCCTCTCTCAGGCTGGCTGCCAGTGGGCTGGTGCCCATCAGGAACTCCAGCGTACCCTTCATTACCCAGCTGGCGTTGGTCTCCCCAGGGTGCACTCTGGCCGACAGGAAGATCAATGGACGATTCCCTGAAGAGAGAATTTAAAGTTTTTCACAGCTGAGAAACAGCGTCAGTGAACTACAGTGGATGGAAAACCTATTTGGGAAGCATTAGCATGCCCTGATACCCCGGGGCTATTCTAATGTAATGATATAGTAATGTAGTAAAATGTGCACTGTGCAGTGTCAACACAGTATTTCAGTTGTTTGACTTTGGTGTGTTTCCTCCATGAGATGGAAATCAATACAAATTTGGTCACAAAAAAAGTAATCTAGTAAAATGGCAAGGATTAGTTTTTAATTAACTAGGAGCCAGGCATGAGGAAGTGGGACCATTAAGCTTAAATTATTTTGTTGCACAGACTTTTCCCAAAGGATAGCCATTAAATGTTTACATATAATGGCCCATTACCAATGGCTTCAAGCTGCTTGGTGTTACCGTTGTTGGACACTTTTGCCAGTTTGATGTGATGTGATCATGATTTTTTTTTGCAACATTTTTCCATCAAAACTCATGGATTTCTGGGACATTTTTTCCTTTTTTTTTTTTTTTAATCATACAGGACTTTATTTCACCAGGATAATCCACTTTATCAATACTGAGAACGGGAGACACAACTATAAAAATATATCATGCAGTAGTAACAGTCTGCACAGTCTGTAGATCAAGTGTCCAGATTTCAGTTTACATTTAAAAGCCTGTAAACTTGTTTGTTTCCCTGTAGACCCGTCAAGATAATTCCAGATAGCAGCACCACGATTGGTGAGGCTACACAGGTTTTTCCAGTCTTTCCCGGATATATGAAAATATGAAATGTTCTGCTCAGATATGAGAGTGAGCAAATACACACTACAGTGATTTACTTACTAAATTGACAGATGTGATCATTGGAGTTGGACTCTGGCATGGCAGTGATGGTGAGAAGGGGGCAGCTGTTTCCCCCCAGAGTTTCACACAGGACGTCTTGTCTCAGGTAGATCTGCGGGGTCCTCAAAGCCTCCAGTTTAGACAGGTGCATCTGAGGATACAATGACAGAATGACAAATGATAGTTTTTACATTTCACTCACTAACATTGTTATCTAACATTTCCATTAAAGCCCCCCTCCCTCACACATTTTACTGCTGTATGGTTGCACTGGCTGTTTATTAGGCCACTTGTGATTAAGTGATTTAGAATCTATTGTTGCATGTATTATAAGTAATTCTGCATAGTCACTCCATATAAAAGGCAGACAATTGTAATTATAAAAACATAACTATTTACATAATGAGTGTACAGTAGTTTGAGAGCACAGTAGTTATCCAAGGTCAGATTTGAAAGACATATAAATGATACAACAACAGAAACAAAACAGTGGACTCAGCTGCATCTGGGGAGGTTTAGCAGTCGGAGAATAGAGTAATACGTTTTGTATGAGAGTATGATGAAAACCATTACAACCAGACTATATGGTCAATACAATCGTCAGAGATATGTTAATGTTCTCTAGTTTACAGCAAACAGTGGTACTGTAGTACTACCTTAAGAGTGGAGTATGTATAAGGGTAATGATAGGCAAAGTAGCAGACATCATCCTTGTGGCTGAAGTTTGTGCTGAAGGTCATTGTATAATAGGACTTTCCTTTCTGACCACCAGCTGCAATGGAACTCCGAGCAAAGTGATTCCTGTGGAGGAGGAACATTATAGAGTAAATGTAGCACAATATAGCACATAGCATTATATTTTTTTAACTTTTTTTTATTGGTGAAAGTGGGACAGGTATAGCATTTACATATCACTGGATTTTGCTTTATTTAAATAACACAAATCAAAAAGTTGTAAAAGAGAAGAAAAAAAGAAATAGATCAAAAAACAAACAAAGGCTCTGCCATAAAATCGACCTAGATTATAATGTTGGACTATTACCACTATACATTACACATATTCTTTATACTTCATACTATGAACATTTGCACAGTCCTGCACAAAATGTACATCTTTTTTTCATTTGAAAACAGATATATTGTACATATTTTCTATAGTAGTTTTTCTATTCTATATTTATGTTTCTTGACTTTTGCAGTATTTACTTTTTATTTATATTTTCTCTGACACAAAAACATCAAGACAAATTCACTTCTTGGCAATAAACCTGATTCTAATCTGATGTTCAGTTTCGGTGACATTGTTGGAAATGTGTGAATTGTGTGTTTATTACCAAGGTGTTGTACTGGACTACATTATATTGATATGCGTTTCTAATATTCTGCCCCCCCCTAATGTATGTTAATAGAGAGGACAAGTGCCTCTATGAAAAGGTCTAAAAACTAAAACTAAACCCTAAAGCTCTAAAACATTATAGGCATCATAAAAACACTTTATGGCAGAACAGTTGTATTGAAGTGCATTAGATTGTACAGGTCTATCTAATAAAATGGCCACTAAGTGTATGCACCATTATACATGCACTGCATTTTAAATATGTGGGGCAATTTGTGAAGAAAGGGTGTAAAGGGTGCGTCACCCTTTCCCTTTTCGGAAATGTTGCAGGAAGTACATTAATACAAGCTCTTAATAACTTTGTCAGAGTAGCAAGCTATAAAGTAGTCAAGAGTGTTTCATAGCTGCTATATATAACATGTATAAATATACAAGGTAATTAACAAACTACAGCACAGTAGCTGCAGCAGAATTTGGTATGCTGCATGAAAACTATGCTCTTGCCCCATGTAATAAAAAAAATTAAAAAAAATTTCCCTCTCCCCATCAGAGTGCACCTACTTGTAGTAACAGATGTCTGTTCCTGTTCTGACCCAGCGAGGCCTGCCACTGATCGCCTCCTGCACAGAGTACATCAGCACCTGCATGCCTGCACGCACACACGCACATGCACGCACACGCACACGCACACGCACACACACACACACACACACACACACACACACAAAAGCTAAGACAGTGTGCTGTCTGTCCTCACAAATAGACTAACTGAAGGTCAAAAGACCGTTGAATTAAATACATTCTAACTGAATGTAATATTTACACAGATATACAGATCCTCTGTAGGTCAGATGGAGAACGACAAACTGTTGGTGTTTCACATGTTGTGCATCTCACCGTAGTTGAACTGGCTGTTTGACTTCTCAGAGTTGATGATGTTGAAGCGGTAGGTGGTTCCAACACGCATACCGCTCGCCTCGAAATAGAACCATTGGTGGTAGTGATTACTGTTGATGTCTGAATTCAGCACGAGGTCATACTCATATCTGGAGAAACACCACAACATAAACTGTAAATGTGGACCCAAACAACTTCAACCATCAATAATACCGATGGAACACTTCTTTTGTTAAATGTTATTATTATGTTAAATGGTGATTTAATTAACACTGCATATCTAACAGTGTAACCCTTACTCCGTCCCATGTCACTGGAGTGACAATAAATACTTACTTCCTAACTTGAACTGCCTTCCTGAGGTTTCCAGACTCAAACTGAGAGTTGAACTTCAGTGATTCGCCGTCGTCTTCAATCACAGGACAACTGAAACACAACAAAATGTGGATGATAGATTGAGCAAATCCGCTTTGTGAATGTCACAGCTCTCCAGAAAAAGGACAAACTGTAGCTTTTGTCATAGTTTTAGCTCAATTTAGCCTGAGTAATACTTTATGTTAGCAGACTCGCAAAGAGGGACTCACCTGGGAATGTCCAGGTCGTAAACTACTTTATCCACGATATCATTAGGATGAATTAACCTCTCAATGTCCTGGAATATCTTAGACCTGCAGGATTAGACCCACAAACATGAACACAATGCATGGACAAATACGGTTTCAATTAAAAAATATTGCTTATTAATGAAGATGAGTGCAATAAGCTTTAAGAAATGCTCTTTCCCGCCACCATGACCTTACATACACAGCAAAGTTAAAAGTGTAAAGCGTAACTCACATTCAGACTGAAAAGCTAATTTGGACTCACTGCCATGCAGAACCGCAGAATGTGACCACATGATTGCATTTCACTTTTCCCAAATTGTGCCTGGAAATTTAACTCACAACTTGTCCTTGGAAAAGGAATTAGTAAAACTTCACTATTACTGAGGCTCCAAAAGGTCTGTCTGGGGCACCACAAGTCAGCACGAGGTCATGCTCATATCTGTAGTGTAAGATTTAGAAAAGTTTCAAAATATTGGCTCAAATCTGGTCAATCTTTCTGGCAAGGAAAACACAACAGCACACTGCAGCTAATTTCCTTTTCATTGCATGGATTGTGATTTATACCTTCGTTTTTTTTTATAATCTGTATAACGTCTTCAGTTTGTATGCTAAATTATTTCAGCAAACCACAATTTTCATAAAAATGCCTCACCTCTGTACACCATAAACCCTCTCCTGAAGGGGCTCCTTAAATGTTGGGGCTACATGACCAAAGTAGTCTGGGTAAGCCACTTCAGCGTACTGGGGTACGGAGTGTGTTCCCTTCACCTTCTCCACATAAAGGTCGGGGTCATGCAGCGGGAGGAGCAGCGCCGTGTCTGGCACCTCCAGAACTGCTCCTTCCCCTCCCTCATCCTCGGCACCCTCGGAGCCACAATCTGAACCCCAGTTACTGCCTCCTCCGCCCACACGACGAGCAGCGATGCCCCCCAAGAGCAGAGGAGACTGTATGTGTCTTGTGGCGTTGACTGGGGATCCTTCTTGTTTGACGCTTCTTCCTCCTTCTTCTCCTGTGTTCAGAGCCCCCTCCTCTTCTAGACAGACACACTCCAACACATGCGCTAGTTCCTGTTCTATCATCTGCCCTTGAGAAGGAGGCCTGGCGAGGGAGGACAATGTTGTGTGTGTGTCCGGGGAAGGAATGTGGGCCTCCTCTTTTTTGTCTTGGTCCTTGGTGAGGTGGATGGTGTCCAGTTCTAGAGGAGCAGGGGGCGCAGGACTGGGAGCTGACGGGGGCGGCAGGGTGTGTTGCACTTTGGTAGGGTTGCAATCCTCCTGAAAGCTCAATATGGGGGTGTGCTTTGGGGACAGGGCTTGAGCTGTCGGGACTATGATTGGCCGAGTGGTTCGAGTTGAGGCCGATGATGAGGAGAAAGATGACGATGAAGATGTGGTAGAGGCACTCTTTGAGGATTCAAAGTTATAACCCTGTAGGAATAAGATATATATATAAAAAAAACTGTTTGGTAGAGAGTGTGCATTCAGCCTGTAAAATCATAATCAAGGATCTTTTATAAACACTGACAAGAGCAACAAGAGCTCAGCACTTTGTCAGACTCATAAAGCTTGTAATGGGCCAAAGGCTTACATTTTAAGTTTTGTAGTAATTAACAATTACATGCAGGTGTGCAAAACAGGTTTTACCATCTCAGACACTCAAATGTAAGTGCACAATTTATTAAAATCAAAATACAAAAATACCCAGGAGCAATGCACACAGCAAGTAATTAAACGAAATGAGAAATGAAAAAAAGCAGCAGAAAATAAAACATATACACTAATAAAATTCAATTTAATTCTGTGTAATAACATTAAAAATCATAAAATGCAGAAGAAAAAAAACCCAAATAATAGAAAAAAATAATCAGAGAATTAAAAAAGGAAAAGAAAAGAAAAACAAAGGCAAGATACATTGATGTTTTGACCAGATATTTCTGTGTGACCATGTTGTATAAAATGTATGTCTCATACTAATTCATTCTGACACACAAGAGTGCTGACATTCAGCCAAAAAGATCACAATTGACATGTTACAAAGTACAAACATGAATATACCTACATAACTGAGAGCATTGTGTCAACACATTGTTGAACACGGTCACATACTGTACTTATTAATATGCCAATTCAGCTATAATTCATGTTGGTTTAAATTGATGTTTTGGTCATTTTTTTTCACCTTGAAATCTTGTCAACATGGATACAAATTACTGACCTGGAAGTCTTCGGACAGCTCCAAGAAAAACCTTTCATAGACCCTCAACTCCTCGAACGGACGACCAGGGTTCTTTTTGGGATGTAGCTTGTTTAGGTCCGTTTCTATGTCATCATTCTGAATAAAAAGGGAGCAAACGCACACATTTAAATGTGAAACTTCAGATTGTGTGCTATCTGGCTATAGCTCAAGCCTGTTGCCATCTCAGGAATATGAGATGGAGGAAGAACTACAGCCCACTTATTTATTTTGTGTAGTTGTTTAATTTCAGGGGGATTTTATAGTGCTTGATTTTGAGTGCTTCACTGGATTGCTTACTCACACTCTGTAAGGGCAGAACAATGTTTTGATTAAATCAATTGTAAATGCGTCACACATGGTTGACATGTTTGACATATAAGAGTGCTGGGCACTGTCTGGCGAGTTGTGGTTGGTGAGTTATGAATGCCCTCTGCTGGAAAGATGTGCATCAACATCAGCTCTGAGAGATTTTATCATCAAATGACACAATCTGTAGAGATTCAGTATTATATAATGAACAAGTCCCCAAATATCAATAATGGTATGCTAATATGATGATTTTTAACCAAATGGCCTATTTATGGATTCACATTCTTTCGCCAATTAGGGCCAATTATATTATAAATCACAACCCTTTGTGAAGTTCAATCATGATGCAAAAATGTTGCAAAAATGTTTAAGATGTAAATCACACAGGCCTGAACTCTGTCTCTGTAACACCACTGTCACTCAACATTTTGAACACTAAGTGCAACACGTAATGTTGCCATGTGAAATATTGTGTGTGCGTGCGAGTGCTGAATATTACCGCAGTGCCCTGATCCTTCTCGTCCTCTTCATTCTCAGTATCGTTCTCGGTGTCCGCGTCCGTCTCCTCGTTATCGTCGCTTTCATCCACCACATCGTCCACTGGGTACACACACGCATACGCACAAACAAACTTTATTAGGTGACTGTCCTTAAAACAAACAGTTTCCTTTTTTTTTTTCTCGACCAAGCTGGCAGTTTATTATTTTCCAAAGTGTGTGTAAGGCTGGCACATAATAACCAGACTGGTAGAACTGATTTAGGTCATTGAGTTTAATTGCTATGAGAGGAACAGAGAAAATGTTAACGGAAAGATGTGAGCAGCCATGATTCAGAGATGAGTGACAGATTTAGAGGACAGAAGACATTTTGAGTATATTTCTTCAAATACATTGAGCTGGTGATCTCACTGACAAGTTTATGTAATAGCAGTAGCTTGTTATGTTACACTGTTCTCCATGGTTGGGTTACTGACATGTTTTTGGGATTATAGAGGAGTCAACACAACTTTGCGCTGAGGCTGATGTAATTACTGGGTTGCTGTTTCCAATTAGAGCTGTCAGAATTGTGGTGTATATCATGGTTCTTATGGAATTCCTGTTTAATTTTGCATTCTCCAGGAAATTACCTAAAATATGTGGACATGTACATCATCAAGCAGATTCAATCAGGAATAGCGCTGCATGAAAAATTATATTTTGATCGGACATGTTTCATTTTAGATCGGATTAGGGGGAGAGCAAAGGGGCTTAAATATTTCACCAGACAGCCTGTGGATGCAAGGAGGCAAATTAGTTGAGTATAGTGCAATTACATAAGTCTTCTAGTGAGCAAGCAAGCACTTAGCAATGTGTACTAAGCATCTTTATTACATGTTTATTACTAACACATGTCATGTGTTAGTTTCGTGAAGTTAGAGTATGACGTGAGGTGAATGAGAAAGCAGCAGTGAGTGAGTCCATGTATTCTGAGGATGGAGTTGTTTCTTACGTACGTCTTACCCATCTTTAAGGGCCTGTCGCAGAGCTGATGAATTTTTCTTCCTGTAAGGCACATTGTGTGCAGCAGTGTTGCCATTAACCATTTATGTGGTCCAGGGATGTAAGCATTATTTCTGTGTGTCTGTGTATTATGCAGGAATTGAATCTAGGAGTAATGACTGCGATAAAAAAAAAAAAGTCTATGTGTCTGTCTGTACTGCATAGTCATCAATGAAAGGCATGCGCATACACTGTGATATGCTGGGGCGCTCTCTAGTGAAGTGTGCGTGTGTGCGTGTGTGTTTGTGAGTGTGTCCTGTGTTCTCACCCCCAGGTGGCTGGCTGTACAGCTGCGCCACAGGCCCTGCAGCAGGGACATGTGGCAGCTGGTAGTGGAAGGCCGATTTGATGGTGGGCAGAGGAAGACGGTTCTTAGGAAAACACTTCCTCATGATGAGACTCGAAGTGTTGACAAGTGGATCCAGAGTCCGCACCGGGAGACACTCCTTGAAATAACACCACACAGAAAGTAGAGAGTAGGCAAGACGGAGTGTGTGTGTGTGTGTGTGTGCAGTACATATGTGCTGCATGCTTTAATTGCCATGCATATGTCACATTCTCACTCACAGTGGATGAGTTGTAGAGGATCCTCATGCCATCAGCGTCTATGAATGCTTTCCTGCCGAGCTTGATGTTGGTGATGTTCCTGAGGCAGACCAGCAGCCCTTTGCGAATCAGCATGTGGCGATGCCGTGTGTCATTGCGATGCCAGTCCTGGTACAGAGCCAGCAAGATGGACACGTGTCCACCGTCCACTGCACGGCGAGCATTCGTTTCTGCACAGGGAAGCGGAAGAGGGAGGAGAGAAAGCAGTGATCATTTTTACTTTACGGCTGTGGGATGAGATGAAGAGAAGCATGAGAGAAGTAAAAATAGGGGAAGTTAGGAGTTAGGTAGCTTGAAATCCATGTTGAATGATCATTAACTGTGAATGAGTCAAGGACAGGCAAAGGGTTAATGATGATAGAGGTGAGAGAGGCACTAATTAAGGATCACTACACTACTGAAGGGTCAAAAGTCAATGTTACAAAGCAAATTACTCACTGGATTTGAGCAGTGCACCCAGTGCGTCCAGAGTTACCCTGTTGATTTAGAAACAAGGCAAATGGGTTACATGGTCTGCTGAACAAATGTCAATGACGGATTAAAAGTTAAAAAAAACAAACTGTGGCCTGTGGATGTCACTAGTTTGTTATAACATAGTTTTCATGCTGGCTCATTAACAATCGAGTGCTTACTTCAGCAGGCTGGTGTTCTTCTTGCTGTACGGTGTGACAATCTTGAACATGAGCTCCACCACTCCGTTCTTGCCCAAATAAATAGCATTCACCGCTTTACAGAAACAGACACATACATGCAGAGATATCAGGCAATAAATAGAAAACTGACACTAAACTGACACCACTGAAAAGTATTTCTTGAACTCCGAGAGAGAATGACAACATTTTGAGAAGTGTATTTCAACGCTGAAATGACTTACAGTTGGTGGAGTAAACCCTGAGAACCTGCAGGCAGGGCAGAAGCAGTTTGGTATTTTGTAGGTTCTGTTTCATTAAGTTGACTGTGACGTTCAGTGCTCCGCTCAAACGCGCTTTCACTCCAAACTTTCTGTCTGAACACACAGAGGTTGTAAGGTCAGTGATTATGCACAGAATAATCACTAGATTTTCAGTGTTTTTTGTCTCTCTTGTTTTCTGCAAAACACAAAAGAGCAATACAGTCTTAAGGGCACCCTGTAGAGTGTTTACGAGTCCCTGTTTTGTTTGTATTGTGCACGCACGCACACATGCATGCACGCACACACACACGCGTGGTGTTTCACATTCTGCTAATGGTTTCACCCTATTCTACTGATCTACAGGGGGTACACACTACAAGTGCTACACACTAAGAAATGTAGCAATTTGCCTGCAAAGGCAGTGAAGAAGATCATTGCCAGCATGGGTGTAAACAGTGCACAATTTAAAATATGATTACAATGTTTTACAAGGAAGGAAATACACTCAACATATTTATCAGACCTCATCACACAATGTGTTTTGGTGAGAAATATGGAATTGAATTTATTATATTTGATAGGGACTATGCAATTTAACATAGTTCCAATACAGTATGGAAGAAGAATGGAAACACAACTTTTATTTGTTTACAAGGAAACTCAACAGGGCACCTTTAATAGCACAGACCAGACTTAGCTGACATAAGTGACATTGTGGACATATAACAAAGTCAACTGAGGACAACAGAGACAAAAGCAAACTCAGCAAAATATCAATGAAAACAAACATTAGTTGCAACCTCTATGTGTATATTGGTGCACTGTGTGTTTGTTTGTGTTAAACTGTGACATTAAGCCTACCTTTTGGGCCAACCTTAGCGAGCAGTGAGTGAAGCTGCAGCATGAGTTCTTCACTGGGAGGCAACTCTTTACTGGCAGTGATCAGAATCTGGAATAATATTCCTGTTCCTCCTTTAGACACAAACACACCCACCCTGCGCCCTCTGCCTAAAGACAGAACACCACAATAAAACAGCATAAGATGTCATAAAACATAATTCATGATGGGAATATGCAGTTGAAATCCTGGAAAGTACAAACCTTAAAACATTACTACTTTATTGATCCCAGCTACATTCACAATTTACTACCACTTCACCATTTATTAGAGTGGCACAATGAATTGTTCATGCTTTTAGAATATGTTTACTATTTCTCACATGTACCCTCAATATATTTTTTCTAAATTAGAAATGGCAGTTTAATTGCACACTAAGGAATTGTCCAGCAAGGAAGTAAATGTTCTTATCAGCTCTCAAAATCAGGACATGAACTGCTCATAGATGCTGGGGAAAAAAAGAGAAACCGCTACTCACCCACAGTCAGCAGCTCACTGAGAATGTACAAAATGTTCAGAGTGGTCTGGACGTCCCTGGTGTTCTGTCAAAGCCACGCACAAAACACTTGTTAAACAACATAGTGTTTATATAGTGCATTATATAAATGTGTGCGCAATTACCTCTTCAGACATTATTTTACTTGATGTTCTCTGCCCTACGTGTGCAATCTCAAATCAAACGATGCATTGATGTGACATCTGCAGTAGGGTTCCACATGGATGAATTTCTTATGTCTCTGCATGCAGTGCTTTAAACAGTGAGCTTATTCGGGCAAAGCTGGAGTAGATGTCGATTAGGGTTAAGATGTATGTCTCAAAGGGAGGTAAATACACCTTTTTACAGAAATAGATTGACATTTTGGGAAATAGAAATAGGAAATAAATATGAAGCTACCACCAGCAGCTGGGTAGCTTAGTTTAGCACAAAGCCTGACTCTATCCGTTTGTGCAAACAGAAGTAAAAACTAAAGGATAAACTTAGTGTTAAAGTGTTGTCATGTATTGAGTGTTGATGAGTGAGCTGACCTCCAGTGAAGCCAGGATGACCTCCATGCCACTGGAGCCTTTGGACATCACCTCTTTTCCGCTCTTCTCTGCAACACACAACAAAATAAAAAGGATCAGAAATGTGAAGATAAACAAGTGAGGGGCTTCTCACACAAGCAAAGTGAGGGCTGTTATTCTAAGTACAGCAGGGCGTCCTCTAAATGTTGGGTGGACCATTAAACACAAGTCCCAATGCCACAGAGGATTATATTGGAACATGTGAAGACCACTGTCCTGGGTTACTTGTAGTTACAAAGATTCTTCTTGCACTACACAATAAATAATCGATACTTTAAATCAAGATTGTACATGATGTCAAACATTAGCTTCTGCACACGAGTTTTACCGTTATCCTACTTGGCCTCTCTTTTCTGTCTCTCTTCCTCCACCTCCCCACCTCTTTCAAACATAACCTACACCTGCCCTGTAATTTAGGAGGTGACAGATTCCCGACCTCTTTGAAGAGGCCTCAGTGACTCTTGTGAAACAAATGCAACCTCTCCAAACACAAACATAGGACTGAGAGGAGGTAACAGATACTGAAGTCCTTCAACCTTTTCAAAATGACCTATTGAAACCAACATTACAGTTTACATACATACGTATATAAATCATAAAGACTTCCCTTTCATATTAACAATGCTGTTGTTCCTTGTACAGTAACAGATTGTGTCAGAAGCATGCTTATCACAGATACCCCAGTTGGAGACTTTAACATGGTCTTACACACGTGAGGAGTTCACGTGTCAGCCGTTACACGCAGCAGGTGAATATAGAGATGAAAAGTGCCAAGCATGCAGCTTTCGTGATTGGTTTCTCACCAGAAAGCATGTGAAAGTGATGAGTACACACATACTTTACACACTTTCACAACTATGTGCATATCTGAGTATGTGAACATGTACGCACGCACGCACGCACGCACGCACGCACGCACACACACACACAGTTCAATGCCTTGGGGAGCGGTGACCTCTTAAAAACATTTCTGTCATACCAAACTTTTTAAAGCGCTTCAAAACAAACTGGCCTGTCAACACTAATCCTCAAAAGAAAGCACACACGCATGCATGCGCGCACACACGCACGCACGCGCGCACACACACACACACGTATTATCATACATAATAATGATTTGCAGCAATTTATCAATTTACTGTATTTTGCAACTCCAATGATTTTTTTCTGCTTGTATAAATGTGTGTTCTAATGAGAATTAACCAAGTTTTATGATGGCACTCAAAAGTAAAGCAGATAGACAGCAGCTCAAGACTCATTTGTCAAAATACCTGAAACATTTTCATCATTCTGGACCCTCCCTGGTGGGTCTGGGGAGACCACAGATTTACAGTATCTTCTGGTGTAGCAGTATTCCATTTCATAAGAAATGTCTCAAAATTCCCCAAAGCTTTGGGTGAAAAAATCCAGTTTCCAAAATCCCAGGTTGACTGCCTCTGGAGTCCTAAAAGTTGTGCAGGTCTGCTATGAAGAGTTTGATAGTCTATATTAAGCTTATTTGTATTTCTCTATCCCTCTAAGGTTAGAAGTAAACTGCTCCATGAGTCGATCCTCCAGCTGTGTACTAACACACTGAGCTTAGGGGCAGGACCCTATGAACTGAGTAATCAGCACCTCCCCTTGCACGCTACCTGAAACTAAACCACCAACTGCCCTGTCAGAACTGACAGCTCTACAGAATACCTCTCCTCATGCGTCTTGCCTTCCCCCTTTCTCATACTCAGCACTGCAAGGAAAGGGAGTGCCGCCATACTCTCAAATAAAAACAGACACTGAATTTCTGACAGTAAATGACTCTGAGAGAGAAACAAGTCTTTAAATGTCTTGTTTTGTCAGTCCAAACCCTGAATATATTCAGTTTAATGACATAAAACAGAGAAAAGCTGAAAATCAGCATATTTGAGAGGCAGAAAACAGCATTTTTGCTATTTTTGCATGAAAGATTACTAATTCTTGACTAACCGATTAGTCGACTAATTGTTGTTTATGGCTACTCCACTTGCAACTCCTGGCTTTCCTTTCTCCCTATCATCCTTGTTCTTTCTCTTGGTATCTCTTGACTGCCTCCTAAGCTCCAAAAACTCTGAACATGAGACAAGAGCACAGCAAAATCCGTCTCGGGGTGTATAGTTACCGTGAACAGGGTCACAGACCCCCTCTTTCCCCCTGGCCGACGTCACACTCATACACATTTCAAGTGTAGGCTGCAGGCAGGGCTGTGCCAGAGAAACAGCTGATATATCGCGATTGACAGGGTCACAGACAGAAGCCTTTCCAGTGTGCCCATCAGTCATGATGGATTAACTACAAGTTTACTTTATAGTGGAAGGAAGCAAAGAATTATGGGAAGAGGAAAGATGAAATTCAAGAAAAGCAAGAGGGAAGAAGTTCAAAGTACGCCAACAGGCTCAAAATACTAGGTGATGATTCAGCAGAATTCTTCACCTTCACACAAAGGCTCCACCAAGGCTTGACTCAAGTGATTACAAGTTATCCTGCTCAAAAAATTCCACAGTGAAAATGTCACAAACTGAAAACTACTTGCTCCAGGGCATAGTTGATAGAAGAGATTCTAAGAAAAACAACTTAATTTTTCTTAATCTTTTCTTAAGTAATGGCTGTAAGTATCAACTATTTTCATTGTTGATTAATCTGTAAATTGTTGATGATTTTTTAAATTAACTGATTGATTGTTTAGTCTATAAAATGTCCTAAAGTAGTGAGGAATACACATCGCAATTTCCATGAGCCCAAGACGACCAACAGTCCAAAATACAAAGAAATTCAATTTACAATTATGTAAAACTGAGAAAAGCAGCTTGTTGTAACAGAGAATGTTTGTATCAATGTTTGACAAGTCCAGTAATCAACTAATTGTTAAAGCACTAGATGATGATTGCATCAGAGATTTCTATTCATCCCAGCTCTTCAGTGTGGCAGAAAGACACCCTACTAACATAGACACACTCATGTTTCAGTCTGTTCTACACAGGGACACAACACAATGCCGTCTTCTTCTGCTGTCAGATCTTCTTCTCTGCTCTCCTTTCAAAAGAGTAATCAGAGAACCAGATCGGGAGACACTGTATCAATCCATCCACAAAGTGACTACTGGTGCACTAACCCCTCTCTATTTACACAGCAACTACTGCACTGAACACGTTTTAAATGAATTAATCAGCTCAACCTGACGAGTTTTGCATCAAGGCATTTTAAATATACATCAAAGTCAGTTACAGGTGTTGAGGAGCACTACTGTATGTGATAAAAGTTGTATAAAGCCATTTGTGGTTCCACAGGGAGCTGTGCAAAATCTGATAAATTGCCTCAAGTGATGTCACTTCAGTCAGCGTTAGCCGCCACTAGCATAACACACCCAAATCTCTGACTAAACTGCCGTCAGTCAAGTTTCATTGTGGGTAATGAAGGCGCCAGGTTTTAACAAGGAAGAAGAATGTGTGGAATAAATGTGATGACCCCTGTCCTTGGTGTGCTTTGCTGTTGCTTTGCTTTCTGTCTCCAGGGCTGCAGACCTGTTGGAGGGTAATCAGCGAAATGGGACACACCTGGGCCCGGTGTGCCCCGGGTATATAAGCCAGAGCAGCAGCCAGTCCTTTGAGATCTCCTCACACACCTCTGCCTGGTGGCTTTTGGTTCCTTTACCTTGTTGTTACAGCACAACATCCATGCAGCACACCTTCACTCGTCCAGTCCATTCCTCACTTCACAGATTCCTCCCATCTATTTGTTGGACTTGTTTCAATTATTTTTTTGGTAAATCAACTACTTTATTAGTTAGTATACCTGTGTACTCTTTTAAATCATCATCAACATACAGATTGTTGGTGTCTGTCTGTTTTTTGGTATTTTGATATTTCATATTTTTCTTGGTCATTAACTGACAATGTTGATGACCAACATCGTTCGCCAAATATGTTTTGACAAATAACTTAATTTTGTGCTCAAAGTTTTTAAAAAGTTGCTGCTCAAATGTGATGATGATGTATGACTACAGTAGAATTGCAGGTCATACGTCATCATCCAAACTACAGGGGCACTGTCATAAACATCATAAACAGTTAGCTAATGCAGCTAGCTGTACTGAGGATCTTAATTTTATTTTTTACTTTCCTCCACCTTAGTTTAGTGTGTTGTTTATTTTCATAATTGAATTTGTGTGTGCGGTGAATAGGAGCAATCAACGCAGCAGGGGGGTATTAGCTACAGATAACACCACTATACACATATATCTTTTTTTCATAATTTTGTGTGTGTGTGTGTGTGTGTGTGTGTGTGTGTTCTCTCACCCTGTGTCTGTATGAGATGAAATATCTTTGCAGTGACCTGTCTTGCCATTTCGACATCCCTCACCATGGCCTCTCCGTTCATCCTCTCCAGCTGGCCCAGGAGCATCAGTACCCTGGAGTTACTGGGAACGCTGGAAACACACATGCACACATTTTTAACTTTAGCAAGGATATAACAGGATAACTTAATCAATCAATGTACAGGCATTTGGAGAAAGGAAGAATAAAGAAAAAGAAATTGCATATTCAAGTCCATCTGGAAAGGTCAGAGATCTGTATGAGCATCACACACAGTGTAATGTGTCATGATGCTACATTTACAAACATAGTAAGTGGATGCTTTAATACATGAGCGTGTGCTAAAAGAAAAATCTGTCATGATTTCTTGCTCCATGCCTAGGATTATCAGGATTAGGATAATGGATCAGTTTCAGTTGATCTAACACTGGATGACACTGGAGAACAAACATAAAGCAGCCCCTCATATGCACAAATGCCCGTTTATGCCCACAGTGAGTAGCCAATATAATAACCAACAAAAATAGCCTTTTCTGTAATATAGTGCAACGCAAACACTTTTTTGAAATTGGCACGCCATGTTTAAATACCGACTTTCAGATATCTATTTCATTCATTTCAATAACATTGAGGTGGTCTCCTAGTGCTTCACTATTTCTGGGATAGTGACCCATCCCCCATTTATAATCTAGCTCAGCGGCACTCAGCTGGAAATACGAGGTTAGAGGTCAGTTGTTGGTAGAGCAACGGCAAACATGGGAGAGGGAATCAAAACTATGTGATTGTACCCAGTGGAGCTGGGTTTTTCATATGTCCTTATAAAGACAGAGAGAGACAGTGTGTGTGTGTGTGTGTGTGTGTGTGTGTGTGGGTGTGTGTGTGTGTGTAGGTGTGTGTGTGTGTGTGTGTGTGCTGGAGACAGGAAAAGAAAATAAATGAAAAAATGAAAAAATAAATGATGTAAGTATGGACAAAGGAAAACATACTGAAGGAGAAATGAAGCCTAAATAACCACATTGCATGAGTCACATAAATGAACACAGATTAACTAGAACATGATCACATTATAAATATTCAAACTTGATCAGAACAAATACACTGAAAGGTTTATTCCAAGGTAATTTATGCTGCATCAACGATGTTGAGTGTTGTTATTTTCAGTCATCATGACACATATACAGTACATATGGAAGGTTTAAGCAAGGCCAATTAATTATTTGCTGTGTTGCACAAACAAACATTCTTTCAGACACAAAGAAGAAGGATAAACGTTGGTGCATAGACAGTTACAAAGTAGAATAGTACAAGAGCAGGATCACATCTGGGAGGGTAAAGGTAAGCACTCAATGAGAGAGAGAGGGAATATGTGAACAGATGTTTGTGAAAGAACAGCTTTTACACAGAAACACAATCATACTACATCACTGCATGTGTGTTTGTGTCATGCATTATGCAAATTCATTTGTTTGTCTTCAAATAGCAAAGCAACTCACCCCTTCTCTGTGGCCATTTTCGGTTTGTTCATTTTTACCACTTCAACATTTCATGTCGTCTGCAAGAAAATTAAAATAAAGGACATGCATAAACATACTGTACACTTTTAGAAATTAGCACAATAAACCTTTGCCCATGTGTGCCAAAAGAGATTCCACTGAACTCCCTCTGTTGTAATCTCTGCAACTGTGACAAAATCAGATGATGGTCAACCTAAATTGCCCATAGCTGTGAATGTGTTGATCAGTCCATATGTGTTAGCCCTGTGACAAACTAGTAGTGACCTGCCCAGGATGTGCTGGGACAACCTACAGCTGCAGAGAGATGGCTGATACCAGGGTAGACCTACTATCAGATACACAGAACCTCCCGACTGATTTTACTCAAAACAAAGGGGCTGTCCTACATGCTGCAGATCTCAAATGTCTGGAGACAAAAGACCAGTAGACAAGGTAATTTGAACACAAGGTTTACAAAAAATAAAAAATAAAATAAAAAAGGCAATACTAGCATTCCACTGCATCATTCATCATTCAGCAGAAAAGTCTAGCAAGTGACTACAGCAACAGTTTAGTGAATTGCATTTTCACAGGTCTCCCAAGAGTCCCTAGATTAGATTACGTCAGACAGTGAATACAGGAGCATTTATGGGCTGACATATTACATTTTTAACCAATAAAACACATAACACAGTGAAAAGAAGAAAAAAAACGCCAGAAATAGCACCACGCAGCAATAAGATGTTGAAAGTATTTTTTTCCCCAATTAGGCTAAAAATAAGCTTTTAACTAAGCTGGCAATCAGTCAGGCTTTGCCAAAGCTTGCAGGGTCAGACTGCAAAAGCCCAACATCTTTTCTCACTAAACAGGCACAACCGGATGATCACACCTCACCTGAGGATCTATAGATCACACATTAGTACTACTGGCTGAGGAGGAGCAGTTCGATCAGACCATAAAGAGCCTTATCAGAATCAGAATCAGCTTTATTGGCCAAGTGTGTAAACATTTGACTCTGGAATTTAACTCAGTTTTTGTTACTCTCAATGTACTTGGGTGCTGGAATAAAAATGGAATTATTAATGTACCAGATTGCTTTATATGCATGAGGTAGTTGGATTTGGCAGTATATAGCGTGCTTATATTCATATTGACAATGATGATATGTAAATGTTACAAACAGTGAGTATAAACTATACAAATATATAGAAATTACAGGTACAGTGAAGTACAGTGGATTTTTCTCCAAAGCAATTGTAAAACTGACATGTTGTGGAGGCCAGCTTACACAGGACAGATGCTAGCCTGGCCATAATAACCCCATAGAATCCAAAATCCATTTAGAAAAAATGTTAAACTACCGTCAGCCCACAGGGACATTTGGGTTAGTCACTGTCATTCGGCTATTATGTTCGCAAGATAAACAGCTAGGCATGGCTGTTTAACAAGATGCTAAGTTAGATAACCTAGCTGAGACTGGTGTCCGCTGCACCTGCTGGACTAGTCACTCATTAGCGGCCAACTGTCTGCGCCAGCAGGCTAGCTAACAGAGGAATATGCTAACAATAAAGAGCACACAGACAGACTGCATTAGCTAAAGCAATAGGCCTGCATATTACTAACAAGAACGAGGATTTTACGAACCTGTATGGAAAGGAACTGCTGTCCCATTCAGGGTGGACCAATTTCAAGATACGGGGGGCCACTGCTGTGTGTCTAAGCGTTGCCCGAAACGCCCTAGTGATGTTGTGATGAGACAGAACCCAACTGTCAGAGGGGCTGTCGGTGAATAACGCGAGAGTACGTTTCCCTGCGTGGTTTCAGGATGGACGAGGATGAAAAGCTCTCCAATGAGCCAAGTACATCATAATCTTCACCAAAATATAACATTAATATAGTTGTATATCTACACTGGCCAGGTTTCAAGCTATAAACTGTTCATTGGCGGCTTTTCCCCCATCATAACATATAAGGACTACATTCCCCAGGTTTGACAGTGGCCTGTGACGTTTAATGTATGCGCCGATCTTTACAGTCGTTGAAGAGAGCTTCATTAGCTACATGGTTAATACAAATTACTAAGGTACGTGCTAATTTACGACGAAACTATGGGTTTCTAATAACCATATTCTTATTTTGTATACCTGATCAAATTGAATAACATGTTAAACTGACGATATTCAAGCTTTGTTCACAGGAAACATCCACTGTGGGCAACATTAGCTTGTTAGCACACGGTATCACAAGCTTCTTAAACGTTGGTGATAGCTAACATGTCCTATGCATCTCATGTATTTCAATAGCTTCCACGAGTAACCTGAAATGCATTTTTGTAACATACATCGTTTTTGTAAACAGTACACATTTAGGTTAATTCATCATTACACTGGTGTTAATGATGGTGCCAAAATAGCCACATAAGATGACAGACTGTTACTCCCGTGTGTATATTTTTTTGACATGTAGCTAGCTAACTTATTTTTCTCTCAGTGACATCTCAAGGAAATGCATCAATGTATTGTTTAACCTGTATGTGATCACATAAAGTCGATTCCAGTGTGTTCATACTATGACACATATCGCTGGCTGCAGTTGTCAGTTAGTGAACTTAAAATGTACTTCTGAATATCTGTTAGAGGTACTATACACAATATTATCTAAATATACCTCCATGAGGTAGTTAAAGGTGAATAAATCAGTCTTTTGGTGGGGTATTTTAAAATCCCTCTGAGCTGTCACAGTACTGACATGTTCTTGGTACCAAAGGCTGAGACTTTCCAGTCCACTCAGGCAGGCGTGCAATTTACACCTTGTTAGGGTCTAATTTAAGTTTCTCAAGTCAGTTCATAGAGGATGATGTTAATCCCTCTCCTGTTGTCGGACATCATAATATACTGCCTTTTCAGCTTTCCATGTGTAGAGGTAGAAGAACATACAACAACCTGTAGGACATAAATGGCCATTTAGGGTAAATTTGGTCTAATATTTATCAATGTAAAATATGACAAGCCTGTTGGATTTAATATCTAATGGTTTTGAATATCCAGTTATTACACTGGATCACACTGGATTATTACAACATCCACACACCTGCTCAGTGTACATAGAGATATAGTGTAAACTTGTGACCTGACTGTCGATTGCACTGCATGTTTAAAGCTTGATCAACCAGCAGAGTGTTTGTTTGCCAACTAACCTTTGGAATGTCCAGCAGAGGAGGTGAATGAATGTAGTAAATTATTGTGTGAATGTAAATTTGTATTTTTCAGTTCATGATGGTAAATAAATATGTAAAGACACCCAGCTGCTGAATACTTACAATGCTACGAGACTAGAGGCTCTTCATTGGCATGCTGGGTTTTCTCACTGTGGACAGTTAGACTTAAAAAAAACAGGTTTAATTAATAACATATTGGCCTGCATTCATTTTAGGTGTGCCTGTTTTAGAGTTATTGTTCATACTGGCTCACTGACATGGCATACTGTCACACCCAAATCAGAGTCATTATTAATGTTATGAGTTACACATGTGCAGCTCCTGCTATGGTAAGGCAAATGGCTGATAAAAGAAAGGTCTACTTAAAGTGTGTGAACATTGATACAAAATATTTTGATATTTCTCCCTAGCTTGTAATAGCTGATATTTTGTAATATTTTGACACCTTGTCCTACTTCTCTTTGTGTTTCTCTTTAGTAGTCACCATGGTGATGAAGTCAGCAGTTGAGGATGATGATGCTGGCTGGGGTCTGGGCATCCCAGAAAAGATGAAGAACAATGCCAACTGGGTTGATATCACACATGAATTCAAGGGCGCATGCAAAGGTACAGACCCTGCCAGTGACTGTGTGTGTGCATCGTACTGTATGTGTGTGAAGTTATGAAAGGTACTGACATATTTCTCATTTTCTCTTTCCTTGTCCTCATCCTTTATGCAGAGTTGAACCTTGGAGAGTTGCTTCATGATAAACTGTGAGTAAGACAAAATGTTCTTTGCACAATCACGCTTTAAAGAGTCAGTTTGATCAAATTACAAAAAAAAAACCACCTGAACATACTGGTTACTCAGGTGATGTCAGCCTGATTACTCTCCCATAAAATGTAACTGATTTCAATTGAGAGTTTTCATGTCCCAAAGTCTAAACACTGTTTCAGAGACTTCATAGTATTGACAAAACAGAGCGATTACAATGAAACATGGGCTTCTTGTATTTTTTTAGTGGCATACACATGTTTAACCATACTAATATCGAAACAGACACTAAACATTCTGCTATGGTGGCAGGTTTGGCCTGTTTGAAGCCATGTCAGCCATAGAGATGATGGATCCTAAGATGGACGCAGGAATGATTGGAAACCAGGTCAACAGGAAAGTGCTCAACTTTGAACAAGCTATCAAGGTACAGTACTGCAGACTTCTCACTGCCGTACAATGAAAACAGTGAATTGTCAGGACTAAGACAGAAAGCCTAATTTTCTTAATTTACATGTACAAGTCTGATTGCATTGTCTAGTTGAATTAATTAGTAATTAATCACCTGGTTATTAGTCATTTGTATTACCTTCTTGTCTTTGTTCTAGGAAGGTGCCATCAAAGTGAAAGACCTTAGTCTTCCTGAACTCATCGGGATCATAGACACATGTTTCTGCTGTTTGGTGAGTTTCACTTTCTTATATGAATGTAGAGGTTTGCATTTTACTCACACAGAATTTAAGATGGTTGTCACTTTACAAGAAAATACAAAAAATATGGCAATATAAATAATAAATGGCAAGCAAATTTGTAGTGTATACCAAACTATTTTACCTTTCTGAAACTGACAAACAATGAAAACAATTAAACCACGCACTGAAGCCCATTGCGTTTTTGATCAACACCACTGCAGGAAACCCAGTACTGATGTGTGCATGTTTGTGTGTATTCCTAGATAACATGGCTGGAGGGCCACTCCCTGGCGCAGACTGTGTTCACCTGTCTGTACGTCCATAACCCCGATCTGATTGAGGAGCCGGCCCTCAAAGCCTTCGCCCTGGGCATCCTGAAAGTGTGCGACATCGCCCGAGAGAAAGTCAACAAGGCAGCTGTGTTCGAGGAGGTAAGCAACTTTCTACTGCGTGTGTGCGTGAGTGCATGCTTAAAATTTGATTTGATAACTCAGTGTTACATTTATATGATGCTGATTTACCTGATATTTGTCTGTAGGAGGATTTCCAGGCCATGACCTATGGCTTCAAGATGGCCAATAATGTCACAGACCTGCGGGTGACAGGTACAAGTACAGTATTGTGATAGATCAGGGGTCAGCAACCTTAGGCACGGGTGCCACCATTGGCATGCGGTAGCTTAACCAATGGCACACTAACGATACATTTTTTGGAAATGTTGAAGTGCCCTCTCATCCGCATGCCAAATAACCATTTTCAGAGCCATTGGCAGGTGCACGGCCTGTTATTTATGGTAGTTTGATTGGCTTTTTCCCCATCTGCAATCTGCAAAGACCCGCCCTCTTCTGCCTCTGATTGTCTAGTACTTCTTCACGCGAGTTGGGGGAAAAAATAGACGATGGCTCGGTAGACGATGACAGGCTTAATGTTGATATGGCACACTGATTAACAAGAACAATTAAAAATGGCCCTTCATATCAAAATGGTTGCAGACCCCCATGATAGATCATTAAGTCTCCAGCTTCATGTATACTGAGGACATTGCAGAATAATACCGTTGGTTCAGAGAAACAAAGCTGAGGTAATCTCTCCCTACTTTCTTCTTCCTACCAGGTATGCTGAAAGACGTGGAGGATGAGTTACAGAGGAAAGTTAAGGTAGTTGTTTTCGGCCACTTTAAGCCTCAATCGTTTCCATTTAAATTAAATACTGCTGATAGGAATGCTGAGTATTATATTGGTTTCTTCTTCTACTGCCTCAGAGCACGCGCAGTCGTCAGGGTGAGCAGCGAGACCCGGAGGTTGAGCGGGAGGTAAATCAGGTCATTCCTCTGTCTGTGGAGCTAAACACTAGCTGTCTCTGACTGATGTGGTTGCAGTTTCAACATCAAATACAAATAGAAAATCTGATTGCATCACTGCTCTTTATTAATTAAGCCTAGTATCCCAACATTTCAACCACAAACTAATCCTCGAACCCTTCTCAATCTCTGCTTGTTCTAATTTGTTTTCCATCTACTGTCTATCAGACTGTGGGACTCATATGACCTTTGGAGACTCTGCTCTGGAATTTCCAGCTGTTTTCATTAGAATAATAATAATAATGAAGGAAGAACAAAAATTAGACCCAAAAATGGACTTTGTCCTGGGCAATCAAAACAAAATAAAAGTTCAGCCTTTGTGATTTATTGTGCCTTGTAAGGCTTCAAAGACATAAGGAAATATGTGTATGAATAGCTTGGCATGTACACGTGCAGCCTGTTTAATGTTCTCGTGATTTATTTTTCCAGCATCAGCAGTTTTTGGCACTTTTCAATAGAATCAAGTTCACACGCCTTCTACTGACCGCACTGATCACCTTTACCAAGAAAGAGGTAATACACACATGCATACACACAGATTTAATGACTACCTCAGGGATTTTAAAATGTTCTTCTGCTTATTACCGAGATGTGGAGAGGTTTTAAAGTGCACTCATAGACACTTGTATGTTAAATTGTTCATGTTCTTCTTTGTTATTATGTGTGTTTTTGTTTACGTTTGTATCTTTATCAGACCAGCTCGGTGGGCGAGGCCCAGAAGCTTGTGGCTCAGGCAGCTGACCTCTTATCAGCCATTCATTCCAGTATTCAGCACGGCATCCAGTCACAGAATGACACCACTAAAGGAGGTAACATACGCACTGGCATGCACAAGAACACACACGTACACACACCCCACATATGCTTAAGATTCTGTTTGGAAATTAGTCAGGACAGCTCGATGAATATATTAAATTGTGCATACATTATACACATTCTTGCTCCCCAGCCATCCAGTTAAGTAGTTGTCATGGCAACAGGGGCAGTTACAATACAGCGCACACTAAATATACCTCCCCTACCTTAACAAATATCCACACAGAGCTAAAACAAGTCTGTTAAAAATATCCACTATACTACATGTAGCAGAGGCAGCCTCTTAGGGAAAATGACTTTAAATGTGACCTGTGTTTGTTTTGTTTTTTCTGTGTATGCTGCAGACCACCCCATCATGATGGGCTTTGAGCCCCTGGTAAACCAGAGACTGCTGCCACCTACCTTTCCTCGCTACGCCAAGATCATCAAGAGGGAGGACATGGTGGCCTACTTCAGCAAACTTATAGAACGCATCAAGACGGTCTGTGACGTGATCAACACCACCAACCTGCACGGCATACTGGTGAACACATTTCCACATCTTATATTACATTCCCAACCAGTGACCTTAAATAAGCAGCTTTCACCATTTTCTGGATTGCTTAGTTTGAAAATATATCTAAAAATCTATCAAGGTGCTCATCACCCCATACATGCACATGCTTTTTAGGACATTATAAATGATAAAGGCATGTGAATTCAAACAATATGAATATTGTGTTTGTGGGTTGTTTCAGGACTTCTTCTGTGAGTTCAGTGAGCAGTCTCCCTGTGTGCTCTCCAGATCTCTACTCCAGGTGAGTTCATTTGATTCAGCTTTTTCCTCTGATGCCTACGGAGAGATTCCTTGACATTTGCATACAGTGTTTGTAGTTTGTATGCATGTAACAATGAATAAAACCTTTAGATGATATCATATGATCTTATAATCAAAACATGACTTTAAAGCCCAGTGTATGAGAACTAAAGGGATTGTCTTCTTAAATCCAGACAACGTTCCTGATAGATAATAAGAAAGTGTTTGGGACCCACCTGATGCAGGACATGATTAAAGATGCTCTGAGATACTTCGTCAGCCCACCTGTCCTCTCCTACAAGTAAGTCTTTACATGTCAATCGTCAATCACATTTTTAAGTTATTTAATTTATTAAACGCTTGATTTGGAACTTTGTTTTTGCTGTGTGTAAGCAAGATGTGCAAACTCTCTTGAGAGAGCTTATTGTGTCTCAAGCTTATTTTGTGTGTGCACCTTTCTCTCTCTGCAGGTGTTGTCTGTTCAACAACCACCAGGCCAAGGACTACATTGACTCCTTTGTTACGCACTGCTCCAGGGTATGTTACCTGTACTGTTTAAAGTTAGTCTGGTGCATTTAGTCGCTTAGTGAACTTTACAGGCTGCTTTCACATCTGCATAACTTTGTTTCAGTAGTTGAATTGAAAGTGAATAGTTGCTGCCTCAAAAGAGAGTTTATTGAGAGCTGCGTAGGGCTGAACAATACATCGTAATTTTATCGAAATCACAATATGGACAAGTGCAATATCCAAATCGCAGGATGCACAATATTTGTTAAAGGCAAAATATGTGTCAAAATACCATTCTGAATGAAGTACTGTGTACAAGTTATATTCCACAGACTTAAGAAAAAAATCTTTGTTTTGTACAGATCCTCGCAAAAAAAATGTAAATTTTCAGTGAAGGTGAGAATAATGATGCAAAAATGATCATTCCCTCCAATATCGTGAATCATATCGCAATTGCAATATCAGTCAAAATAATCGCAATTAGATTTTTTTTTCCAAATCGTTCAGCCCGAGAGCCATGATATCTAGTGAGATGTAAAGATGACACAGGACATTTTCATTTCTGCTATTATAGGAATTTCTGCTATTTTGGAAGTAATAATGCTTAAAGTGTGAACAAGTGTGGGCCAATCTCTCATCAGCCCTTGACGTGAATAGGCAAGTGGTGAAACTGTGTGTTCATTTGTTTTGTCAATTCTCTCTGCAGCCGTTCTGCAGTCTGATCCAGATCCACGGACACAACCGAGCACGACAGAGAGACAAGCTGGGTCACATTCTTGAAGAGTTTGCAACACTGCAGGATGAGGTGAATTGCAGCTGTTTTCTCTGTCCTGTTTTTTTTTTTAACGATATTTAAACACAACACCACTGCTTTTGCATTTTGCGCCACATAATTTAGGCAGAGATATCTCACCTACTCTGTTACGGAAGTGTATTGCATTCACTTGAGAAAAAAAATCTGCCCTGTTTTCAAGTTTTCATGAAAAAAAAGAATTTGCTCTGTTTTTCTGAATTAACGAGATAATGATGTTGTTAATTCAACTGCTAAATAGTTATTTTGTGCTCTGCAGGCAGAGAAGGTGGATGCAGCGCTGCATAGCTTGCTGATGAAGCTTGAACCTCAGCGACAGCATCTAGCCTGTCTTGGCACCTGGATCCTCTACCACAACCTGAGGATCATGATCCAATACCTGCTGAGCGGCTTTGAACTGGAGCTGTACAGCATGCACGAGTACTACTACATCTACTGGTGAGCGCACACACAGTTTGTTTCTTTGCTTGTTTGTTTCTACTTCTTAAATCTCTCTACAACACGCAGAGGTGCACTTTTAATCATCTGTGAATGATTATGTGTTTGGTTTTCGACTGTAGGTACCTGTCTGAATTCCTTTACGCATGGCTGATGTCCACTCTGAGCAGAGCCGACTCCTCTCAGATGGCAGAGGAGCGGATTATGGAGGAGCAGGTGAAAGGACGCAGCAGCAAAAAGACCAAGAAGAAGAAGAAAAGTATGCTATATTATTGTAGCCTCCGTGGCTGAGGTGGTTTCTCAGAGTGTGACCACACTATACTGATCTTCCTGTAGGTACTTGTCCTCATAATGATGTTATGTTTGGGTTTCCTCTGCAGTTCGCCCTCTGAGCAAAGAGATCACCATGAGCCAAGCATACCAGAACATGTGTGCCGGCATGTACAAGGTAGGACATCAGTACAACCCGTCTTCTGTCCTATTTGACACACACACTGCAGTATCATCCATCCTCTGTCTCTCTCTTCAGACTATGGTAGCTTTGGATATGGACGGGAAGGTGCGTAAGCCTCAGTTTGAGTTGGACAGCGAGCAGGTTCGCTACGAGCATCGCTTCGCCCCCTTCAACAGCGTGGTCACCCCCCCACCTGTGCACTACATCCAGTTCAAGGTACTGCTGGTCTGCATGTAATTCATCCAGCAGGCTCTCCGCATTTTCTGGCCCCCTTCCTTTGAATTATGTGTCCTTTCTACTTCACTCCTCTTTTAATTCCCCCCCTTTTCATCCTCATGTTTCTCATCACCTTTCCTTTTTTTGTACCTTTTGTACCTTTGCACTCAAATCTCCCTGCTCTCTCTGACTTTGCCCTTGTTGCCCTCTCCAGGAGATGTCTGATCTGAAGAAGTACAATCCTCCGCCAGGCTCTGCTGACCTCTACATGGCCGCCAGCAAACACTTCCAGCAGGCCAAGCTCATCCTAGAAAATGTGCCCAGCCCAGACCCTGAGGTAAGGAAATGTAACTGCTCTAAAGTAAATGCCTGCTCTTAAAGGAAACATATTTTGTGCTACGACTCCCCAGATTCTTGAACACAATTTAATTATCAAAATCTGTTACTGAAAAGATTTTCTCATCTAGATCTGTCGGGGTTTTTCCTGCAAAGAGGATTTTTTGGCCCCCCCCCCCCCCCCCCCCCTCAAAGGAAAATCACCAGCACCAAAATGATAAGAATTGAGAATGAAAATTGCAATTCAAATCCTCTCAGAATGTGTTTATAGCTAATTTATCAAACAACTGCTGAACAAGCAGAACATAAACTTAAATGCAACGTCTCACTTCCAGCAGTTAACTCCCCTTTCCTCTCTATTTTACACTGTTGTGTCGTACAGTCACCCCCCAAAGGCCCATTCTGAGCCAGGAAAAACCCTGCCTGTGCAAACCATTCAAAAGCATAGCAGCCTCACTTTTATGAGGTCCTGATATTTCCCTGCTGTATTGCTCTAAACTAAGTTAAATGTTTATTTGTACTCTGGTGTTTACCTTTTCTCAGCTATCAATAACCAGTTAATGATTGATAACAGGTGAACCGTATACTGAAGGTGGCCAAACCCAACATTGTAGTCATGAAGCTCCTGGCTGGAGGGCACAAGAAGGAGACCAAGGTAACACAACATACACATTCCCTGGATTATCATTTAGTTCTGTGGATACAGTTAATACACATCAACATGTATTGTGATATGTTTATCTTAATGTTGGTTAATGTTCCATATTGTGAAAACTTTGTTGAAATGCTATTTTGCATCCCTAGGTACTCCCAGAATTTGACTTCTCAGCTCACAAGTACTTTCCTGTGGTCAAGATCATCTGATTCTGCTCTGCACCGCGGGTTGATGATAAAGATCGTACCCTCACCTGAACAACTGTGCAATGGTCCTGATCCAGTCCATGTCTGAACAATGTGTGTGTGTGATACACCTAAAGTTGTGTAAAGGAGTGTTTGATACACCCAATTCTGTTTTTCACCTGAATGAGATGAAACCAGACCAGGAAACTCACAATTGGACCTAAATGACTGACAATATCCACAGCTGTGAAAGTCTGTTTGTTTTTTCATTTGGTTTTTCTACGCTGCCTCAAGAACAGTTTTTTTTGAAGGCTTTAAAAGAAGAGCTGTAATGATAATGAGTGCATATCATTCAATCAGCTGAACCCTTTCTATGTATTTCTGTGCTTATGTGAATGAAAATGTTGAGTCTGAAAGGATTACAGTATCTTGTTTTACCTCATACAGCATCACTTTCATGTGAGTTCTGGATTGCATCAGTCTGCATTGTGAAACCTAGACCGGACAATCTGCAGAGAAGAAGCACTCAATGTTTATAATGTTATAAGTGCAGAGTAAAGTTGCAACACAGCGATCCAAATTTCACAACTAACAGCAGTGGTAGAGACCATTATCTGCACTGCTTCCTCTAACTAATACCAGCAACTGTGACATATCAAGATAATAAAACATGTCTCGTTTAACCCATTAAGACCAGATATACATATGCATGTATATTTCCCTGCTGGAACAGAATTTCACGTTTTCAGTGTTTTGGCAAGAAAATAAAATCTGTTTAGGACACTCTAAATTACATTTTTAAGAAAGTCCAAAGTAAAAAACTTACATGGACAGGTAGATTTTCTACAGAAATGGGGAAAAAATAAGGTGCATGAGCTTACCAATTGTAACATGGGTTAGTATCAAAGCTGTAGAAAAATCATCCTTTCATGGTAATTAACCTAAGAGGCCTTTTTAAAGGGGACATATGAAACAGTGCTTGGGCACATACATTTGGTTATCTGGAGTGCCTATAAACTCACAAACTGAAATAAGACAACCCAGTCCGTTTTCTGTGGGCTGCCTGGATCAGAAAACATGGGATTCAACAAGCCATTAGAATATACTGCCCCCCCATTGGAGTATCTCCATCACAAATAGTTTGGCTGGGTATGTAAGCAGTGTCAGCACAAAGCCTTTTACTTCTGCTGGGAGGAGACCCCAGCTGGAGGAAGTCCCTCCTTCCTTCCGTGTGGTTCTCAAAGTCCCTTCGCTGCAGCCGGGGCGTAGACGATTGTGATTAGTTTAAAGAAATCTAAACAGGCCAGGGAGTTGTTTCCACTATGCCAGAGTGAAAGACATTCAATCCAGACCTATCCCCCAGCGCGGACACAGTGCTGTGGAGATAGGTCTGGCTACATGAGACTACATCACAAACAATGGTTACACCAAACAATAAATGCCACATGAAACCATGTCTTGATAGTGGTAATAAAAACATTTTTTATTCTCTATCATCAATAAAGCCTATTATCATATAACATTTCACAAATTTGTTCAACAGTTCAGAATAAAATAAAATAAAAACAAGAAATCAACAACAACAAAAATGTAATTCAATTATTAAAAATCTGAAAACATTTTCTCTCCAGCTACACAGACTTCCAGTTCAGAAAATGTGACTTTTTTTTTTTTCCTTTCTGAAAAAACAGCAGTAGTTGTTGTTGTCAGACAAGAAAATTGACAACAAATAATAGCAACTTTGAAAATAAAATGACATAATAAAAATCTGGAATCATATTTCCCCTGCAAAATTGACCAAAGGGGAGACAAAAAGGCAGACAAGAGACACGTCAACATAAATGAGTGTCCAGATTCATTCGTTTAAACAGGAGTGCTGATATGCGATCAGTACTCCAATTCTGTATTTGTGTAGTTACTTTGAAACAGGATGGTCAGGCCCAGATTTACTAAAATAACAATAACATAAATTCAAAATAAGTTAACAACACTGACACTACTTAGCATGTGAAATTTGAATTGGCAATATGAACTTGCACTGGAAAAAGTTTTAAATCATGAACCAGAATTTTTTTAATTTTAATTTGAGCTCCTCAAAAAGTTACCTGCACTGAAATGCTGTTCCTATTACCTTACAGTCTTAATTGGGTCCAATTTAGCAAAAGCGTGGTTTTAAATCCCAGTCAAGTTCCAAGACATCAAATAACACACAGATTTTACAAGTCAACATATATAAAAAAAGACTGTTCTATACCATTGTATCTTAATTTTTGGTGGGAAGCTAAAGTTGTAAAAAATGTCGTTTTGTTTTGAATAGTTCACTTAAAATAAGCATGATAAAGTTTTGATAACACCTGTATCATTTTAGGATGTTTTTGTTCATGGGGTTCAAGCAGGCAGCAATGTTCCATATATAGGCTATTCTGTATATACATCGTCATTGACTAAACCAAGGGTTTTATGGCTGCTCCTTTACACCAAAAGAGAAACTCTATAGGTCTTGTGCCTTTCGTCATTGTAGAGACATTTTGCTAGAATTAAGCACATGTTGGGAAACATCAGGATCTTGACTTGTATATAAAATGGGTTCTGTGGGATTGAATTATGCCTGGCAGGCAGCCTAATTGTAAATGATGGACGCAGAAACAGCTGAGCAGCTTCAACCTTAGCTTGAAATAGTGGGGTTGAAGATGTTGAAAATGCTACATTATTCAGGAATGGACTGTTGATTATAAGTCAAAGCATTATGGAAATTATGGCAATTAAAACTATAATATACTGAGTAACTGTGGGTATTTCGTCAAAGTCATCACTTATAAATAAAGTACCTGGAAAATAATTAAAATCATCTGTCCTGTATAAAACACAAGGCAACAAAAAATCAGCCAGAAAATTTTACTAACTTTTTGTTATTTCTGATGCCTAATATGAGTTCATGTTTGCGCTCACCCGTACAAGTTCCCGTCTGATGCAGCTTTAAGTTGAATGGACTAATACATTTTAGCACAGCTACTGACATCTGCTGGATTGCAAGAGCCCTATAGAACATACAGTTCCTGCTTCAAGGAAATGCCCTCTCCACAAAATAGACAACCCATTCAATTCAGCAGACCAGAGGCAGTATCCACTAAGTAAAGGTCCAAAATCAGTAAATGTGTACATCGACATCCGACCTCCACTGTGTCAGAAGCAACTGACTGTAGGGGAATACTGATGAAGACAGAACCGATAAGGCATGCGTCAAAATAAAATAAGATCTACGAATATCATCCAGGTGTTCCAAACTATTCCCTTCATTATAATCTATAATCTTTAGCATTTTACTGATCCCAAATGTTGAGAGCACAGCACACATTCAACCTTGTGACACTTTGTGGTCTGTAATACAGCTGGAAATAAATGCCCTGCTGCCACTAAAATGCCAAAGCTATTCAACAAGGTGACACTTCAGAAATGATTGCTCATTAATCAAAAATGTCCAGTTACAGCACATATAATGTATGTTTAAAACCTGACAAAGTTACATCAGCATATAATCCAGAAGGCAAATTTGCCAACCTTACATTGTACAGCATTTTCAGCTACATGGGAATCAAAAGAAGCCACCGTTTTCATTTTCCCGTTTGACTGGATTTAGCATCAAAATGACACAATTGGACTCAGCAGTCTAACAAGAATCTCAGCACGTTTCCTTCATTTGCGCAGTTATGGAAAGCCTCATTTGCGTTCGCTGATAGAGCAAAGTGTCCTGGCTGCTAATCTAAAGTAATTAATTACTTACTTATTTACACTTACTAACCCTATAAGGGTCTGTCTGCACATTATTATCACTTATGTTTCATCATTTGAGTTACAGTCATTACAGAGTGAACATAAATAAACTAATCACATGATCAAAATCTACTGATTTCCAGGGATGTTGAGATGTTGAGATGTTCAAGCTAACTGAGTGTTTCAAGCCAACTGGTGTCAAGTCTCCAGATGTCTTAAGTTGTGTTTAAGCAACACTAAGACCTAAGTAGGTGACAGTACTTAGAAGTGCTGAGTACCTCTACATCACCTTAACATACTGAAATTAATGTGAGCACAGTCACCACCATAAACACCCCTTGAGGTTTTAAGTATACAATAAATGGAAAACCGTGAGTGCACATGCTGACATTTGCATATTTCAGTCTTCTTTTGTGGCTCTTTCAGAATATTTTGAGCTGAACATGAAGTCGTAAATATTGTTACTCTAATACAGAAAACTTGACTGATAAAATATCTGACAACGTGTAATCAAATCAAATGTACAGAATCAAATTATGATTACAAATAAAAGACATTCCAGGAAGCAAATGCTTTTGAAATTAATCGCCCAACCGAATGACACAAGTCTATATTTCCATCGGTTTGTTTTGTGTTCACTGTGTTAGGAGGGCTGCATTAACCTGTAGGGTGCTGTTGTGCTGAAGTGTGCAATGGGTCCTGCTTCCTTACATGGTGTACAGGCTCCTTCTCCAACTCCAGCCCTGCAAGAAAAATGCAATAACCTGTTTATATTGTCTATTAATATAGCTGCACAGTGCATACAGCAGGCCTACATTAAAACTGGTAAAAGATCTAAAAAGATGCATAATCTAAACCTTTCATAGAGAAAATATAAATGCATTTGAACACTGTGTTCAAGGCCAAAAGGTGTGTCAAGCACAAAAACATTACGAATGTCCAACAGTAAAAGCTATTTGTGATATAGTCACCTGAACTGGAAAATCAGAAATCTGAAACCAGATTTATTTCCTGAAACCAAATAATTGCCGAGATCAGCTTGATACTTCACTGAAGCTGAGCTAAAACCTTGAAGTGATTTTTAGCAATTACAAAGTGAGACGTGTTGAGTCGATGTTATTATACTATAATAACATGAACAAAGCGAGTGAGTGTATACCTTAGACTTGAGCAAGCTCAGCTTGTTTGTCTGCTTCAAACTCGCCTTCGTTCTCATCATCTCCATTATAGTCAGCCAGCTCCTCCTCCATGTCCTTGTCTATCAGAAAGTACAATGTGGTTATTACACACACGCACACGCACGCACGCACGCACGCACACACACACACTTTCAGTTGTAATCTATAAAGACAGACCTATATTTTCAGCCAGTTTACTCTGCTGTTGTTTCTCCAAATCAACACCCACGACTTGCTCGTCTGCGTCATATTCTTCAGGCTCCTCAAGTTTCTGACTAATAGGAGTCTCATCTGCCTTCAACCGGCCAATCAGCATGCCTTCCATCCCAGGGTCTGCATCTGGAGGCGTGACCAAATTGTTGTTTGATTTTATTAAAAAGTCACTTCACTGAGAATGCCTGGATGGGAGTAACAAACAAGTTCACTGCTTTCAATGATCTACCTTCTGTCTGAGCTCCATCTTCATGAGCGTCCATCACTTCCATCTCTTTATCCTCAGTCAGGTTATTCTTCAAAGGTTCATTGGTCTCTGCCTCACTCTCCTCTGTTTCGACCGCTCCCTCCGGTGGGAGCAAAATGTCCTGCTTGACTGCAGCAGCTGAGGGAACAGACTGGGACTCTACTTTGGAGAGATCCTTCTCTGGAAGCAGGTCCACTGGGGCATCGGGACCTGTGAAGTAACAAGGCAGGAAGCAAGTGCACTGTAAGGGTGTGCACATGTAGAAATACACAAAACGCTTTGGATGTACAGTATGTACATACCTGTACATAAAAATATTGTCATTGCATGCTTTTGAGTTAAATTTCAGTTAAATAGACTGAGCCATTAGGACATCCATGTCTGTTACCTTTGTCCATGATGATCTCATTGGTCAGTAGTTCTGGTGGATCATTTCCTTTGGGCTGAGAGAGGCTTGGTATGTGGCTTACAACAGTTACTGTCTTAAGGGTATCAACCCCAGTCATGACTGGCCCGTCCTCTTTTGCTGCTCCACCCGCTGCGTTTTCCTGCCGAGGAGTAAACATCATCATTCCTTTACGTAATCTAAACAACTGCATGGACAGTGATTGCAAAAGTAAGAAATGTAAAAGCCAGTCTTAGATCTATTTATTATATACACATGGTGACCACAAAATCAGGAACCCTGGGCCTGCATCTACTGTAAGTGGGCCTTTCCTTTTGATTTTGCTACAGAAACCGGTGCAACATCAACTTAATTTCCACACTTGCATGTAAACAGACTACAGAGAATAAACAGACTTAGAAAAAGGATTAATTGTGGGTGTCAAGAAATCCAGGTTAGACCATCACCAAGCTCGATGAGTTGCTGGTTTTCTGCATTATAAATAAATGCAAACATATGTGTTGAGAAACAGTTTGAGGGTGCCATGTGGACCTTGGTAGCCCCAATCGTTGCTGCACCTACCGGCGTGACTCTAACACCAAATGCAGATGGACATGTGGGCCATGGTGGCCCGATCGTTGCTGCGCCTGCCGCCATTGATTACTACTGCTAGTATTACTACTGCTAATATTACTACCAACACCAATTGCAGATGGTCCTCAACAGCCTGGTCTGCTCGAGATTTCTGGCTTAAGTAAAAGGCTGTTTTTTCTGTAAAACGCAGGTTTTTTCTGTTAAAGGCAGTTTTTTCTCGCCACTGTCGCGCTGTAACGCTTACTCTCGGGTGATGTTGGGACTTTGAAAACCATTGAGCCTGTTCTAGTCCTGCTCTGTATGAAAAGTGTCCTGAGATAACTTTTGTTATGATGACACTATAAATTGAATTAAATTGAATTGAATTAACAGAGCACAATGGAGTATTCATGACGACTGCCATGCCCAGGGTGTGATGGGTTAAAATGAACAAAGGATCAGAAGTGGATCAGGCTTGATGTGTCCAATACTTATCAATTTACAAAATGGCTTGATTGGCCCTCTGCCCTGATCGCAATCCTGTGGAAAGGCTTTGGACGTTTCCATAGTAAACACGGTGGACATGCTATCACGTGGTTCAGTGTCAAACAGAAAAGATGACTTACCTGTGAGGAGACACCTGGAGGAGGGATGAGCTGCTCCATTTTCTTCTGAACTTCAAGTTTAGCAGCGGCCACTCTCTCATCACACAACTCCTTCTGGGACAGGACCTGGGAGTGACAATGGGTCCTATATGCATACACGCGCGTGCGCACACACACACACACACACACACACACACACACACATTTATAACATAGATGACGATTCATCTTGATCTCCTTTCAAATAGACCTGTATAAATATGAATATTTTCTTACATGTCATAAGTGAGTTTGTTGTTGAGGGTTTTGATGTTGCCTTGGCAACTCTGCAGCTCCTTCTGAAGCTTCCCCAGGTCATCATTTAGCTGATTTAACTGGCCTGCAGTATAAACACACACAAGACATTAAAAGCCACATTACAACTGAATTATTGCATTTTTCTACAGAGCTCTGTTGGCTGCTAATGGAATGCAATTTCTGAGAAATAGAGGTTAACAGTTACCTTTGAGTTCCTGTATGGTTTTGGTACTGGAGGAAATGTTCTGCTGCAGTGTGCCCTAGAAGCACAGAAAACTATCAACATTCACAGTTGCTTTACAGCTTGTATTTTTTTTTCCCTTTGATAATGTGTGAGTTTAGTGTGAATCACAACAGTGAGCAAAGTCAAGGCTCCCAAATTCCTCTGTGGCAATAGTTTATAGATAATAGTTGAATGTGCAATTGGTCCTTGTCACCATTTAAACTCAGATTGGTGTTTGTGCATACCTTCTCTTGGCTGCAGATGTTCTGAGATCCTTCCAGCTGTCTCTTGTAGAGGCTTTCTATGTGGCTGATCTGCTCCTTCTGTCTCTGGATCTCCTGCTGGAACTCAGCCTTCTTCAGCTCCGCTACTCCTCGCTCTGCTGCTCCACGTCGCACCTGGCCTTCCAACTCATACATCTTAGTCTGTGTCACACATGCAAAGACAAAGGGTAATGATACAGGTAATAACAATCTGATTGTGCAGTGAACATTGAAACAAACATGGTATTTACATGTTTACATGTTTACAGAAACTCGGTTTATAATGACAAAATATAAAGCAGCACAATGGCTGTGTTTTGGCATAAAGATTTCAACAAAACAGTAGAAATGTTTGGGGCTGAAGAATATTCCTGTTCCACATTGTAAAATAAGCAAGGCCCTGGGTTAAGTTAGTTGGTTATTGTGACTTGCATTAAGGATGTAGTTTAAAAGTTGTAAAAGGAAATTACATAACATACAAAAAGACCTTCCCACAACAAAAAAGCTGAAACCCTGAAAAAACTGAAGACCAAATGAGGAACTGATGAGGCCTATCTAACTCCTGCAGAAGGGAATCATGCATTGTTATTGAAGAGTTGCACCAACAAAGTAATATCCTGTTTCATCATTATACACAGCATGTGAACTGAAAACACATGACATTTAAGCAAATGCTAAAAGCTAGAAGCTGGCATGGTAAGATCTATTCTGAGAGAAAATATGAATTGATTGGTAATGATTTCCAATAAAAGACACTTCACACTACATTCAACTTACAATTCATGTCGTGGTCACTCCAGAGCATGAAGTAGCCTCTAAATAACTTACGGTTTTACAGCATTTTTAAGGTAATATTTGCATAGGCCACTATGGTTAGATAACCACAGAAACAAACACAAACACAAAGCCAACAGATGAACCTACCTGTAGCTCCAGGTTGCGGGAGCTTGACACCCAGTAGTTAAAGCCCAGAACCAGGATACAGGCAATTAGAGCACCAATCATTAGAGGGGGTGATCTTCCTCCACGGCGCCCGTTTCCCAGCCCACCCATAGCTGTCTACAAACTGGACACACACAATCCACAGCCAGGATCAGCATTTCCATTAATTCTATGATTTCATGTTTTAATGTTTTCTTTTCTGTCTGTGAGCCCTGAATTACACTTACTACAGGCATGTCGAAAGTCCGGCCCGGGGGACATTTGCGGTCCTTGGACCGATTTTAACAGCCCCCGGCTTGTCTCTCAAAGTATACTAAATGTGGCCCGCCACACAATATTGGTTAATCAAGCAAGTTCACTTTGCATTTTTTCCATTCACCTCACGCTAGCAGCAGTATCATATAGTTTGTAGACATGCACCAAGTAGGAACTATGCAGGCAAAATTAATGTGCTTCTTGTTTGGGTGCACATACATGTATTAGTATGGCACTCAAAATAAAATCCTTAGAGTACAGTTTGATTGTATGTGATTTATTTTTTATTTGATGCAAGAAGCAGTTGGCCCCCAGGTATTTTCCCATTATCTAATCTGGCCCCCATTCAAAAAGGTTTGTACTCCCCTGATCTACTATTTAAAATAGTTGCTTATAGATGTAAAGCTCACTGTGAGGCCTGCTAGTATCAGTGAGCTACTTCTGCTTGTATCAAGCTAATGTCACACCAAGCTCGTGTCTATGGTGTCAGCAAAAGCACAAAATACAGGAAATGTTATCTGATCATATGGACATCATAGTATGTTTAGCAATTCAATTAAATATACTATATACGTGCAACGTGCATGTTTTAAAGAACATTCATGACACACATGCACATTGTATTAATACTCCACACTATGGAGCAACAAGAAGATCTGTTCCTAACAATACTGATTCAGTTAAAATGTCTGCAAGATCCTGAGAAACAGGACATTCCCAAGGACCCATAGATGCTGAAAAACAACAGGTATTCACTAATATCAAGATCCAAAGTCTGATATACTTTTATATACTGGTACAGTATATTGTCTGGTGGTGGCAAAGCCAATCTAATACGCCCAGCCCATATAACGCTGCCTAGCCATGCTTGGGTTCCTCCCATCATACAAATACGGGCAAGCCCCAGGTGCTAAGAATTGTTTAGACTAGTAAAATGTAATTTACTTCGTTATTTACTTCATGCAAATTTCTCATAGACTGAAATACAAACAAACGTCGTGGTATAATCATATTTGGCTATTAAAGATAATACTTGGAATCAGTTGCGATTTAAAGCTACCAGAGGAGAAGTAGATGCCTCATTAATCTAACGTTAGCTAGTTAATTATGTTAATATTAATGTGACTCACTCCCTGTGTTGTCACACAGCCGCAGTAACGTTACAGGAAAGGGTGGCACAAGCTGAAGATGACACACATGCACTGAGATAAGATGAGAAAATCTGTCGTCTACTACCAAATCATAACACAGGCCTGAAAGCGGGCTATACATTAACGTTAAACGTGTTGAGTAGTAACCGGACTGAGCTTCTTATTTTTTACGGAGTCTAACTGCTAACATTAAAGAGCTAACGTTAGCCAAAAGGGTCACTCGGATAATCGATCCGATACATTCAGATCAGCCATCACACAGACTTTACGTTAGTAAGATGTGTTGCAGTATAATTTATTTTAAAAAAAACCAAAAAACCCAAACATGACCAACAAAGAAGGTGAATGAACTACATAATTCGGCCAGTTTTACTATTCGAGTCAATGCTAAAAGCAACTAGCATTTCCACTCTACGTTGCAGCAAGATAACGCTAGCGTCGTTAACAACGTAGCTTGTCCCCAGTTGCCGTTAGCTTTAGGTTAACCTGAGGTTAGCAGTCAGCTAACGCTAGCTGCCAGACCATAACGTTACTTACCCGGTAGACTCGAGAGGCGCAAAACAGGAATTAAATGTTGAGCTCGTATATGGAATGAAACTTGGTGATATGTTTGACAGCTTGGCCGCCTTTCTCCAGCAATTAATAGCGCATTACCGCTAGGCAGTTAGCTCCTAACCATTATTGCCATACAAACAGCAGAGTCCCTCTGTGTTGTGCGTGGCTGCCTGGGACGCGATCATTTTTTCCCCGTAGGATGGCAAAGGCATGTCCCACCTACTCGGCCTCTGATTGGCTGAGCGCTCCGTCAACGTCCTCAGTTTTATTATGCATCCATGGTCCACACTTCACTGGACCGGGCCTTCACTGGACTACAGCCGGCTGGAGTCAGCCCTCCACCGGGGAGAGCTCATTTTGGAGCTCCAGAACCTCCAAATCCACCCCAGGGAGGGGCCGTGTTGCTCGTGTAAACGTCCTCGGGGTGGATTTGGGAGAATTTTGGGCCGAGTTTCTGGAGGCTCTGGAGCACCAAAATTACACGTTTTTCCGGGGTTTTTTCCCTTTTTTTCCCCCCAGTGTCTCCCTAGTAGAGGGCTGGCTCCGGAGAACTGGCCGGGCGGCTCGGGCGTTCGGGCAGCCGGAGGGAAGGCCCGGCGTGTGGAGGTTTAGACAGAGACTCGGGAGAACTAGGGGGCGGAGTGGGAATGGGATCGGCGGGGCGGAGGGCTGCTGCGGGCGGTGTGAGCCAGACCTAACGTTACCATCAGGTTCTGGAGCTCCAAAATGACACATTTTACCCGGGCTTTTTTTCAGAGTGTCTTCCCGGTGGAGGGGAGGATGAGGCAGGGCAGTTTTACAAAACTTTCTGGGGTTGATTTGGGCGAATTTGGGCCGGCTTTCTGGGGGTTCTGAAGCTCCAAAATGACACGTTTTCCGGGCTTTTTTTCCAGAGTGTCTCCCTAGTAGAGGGCCGGCTCCAGCCGGTCGGAGCACGGAGGTGGCGTTGGGCCGTAGTGGGAATGGGACCGGTAGTAGTCCAGCAGCGTGTGGGTGAGGGAGAACTGGCCGGGCGGCTCGGGAGTTCGGGTTGCCGGTTAGGGAAGGCCCGGTGAGTGGAGGTTTGAGCCAGACCTAACATGACGATCAGGTTCTGGAGCTCCAAAATGACACGTTTTTTTCCCGGGTTTTTTTTTCAGAGTGTCTTCCCGGTGGAGGGGGGATGAGGCAGGGCAGTTTTACAAGAGTATGGAGAACTTTCCTGGGGTTGATTTGGGCGAATTTGGACCGGCTTTCTGGAGGTTCTGGAGCTCCAAAATGACACGTTTTCCCGGGATTTTTTTCAGAGTGTCTCCCTAGTAGAGGGCCGACTCCAGCCGGACGAAGCACGGAGGTGGCGGGGGGCCGTAGTGGGAATGGGACCGGTTGTAGTCCAGCAACGGGTAGGTGAGGGAGAACTGGCCGGGCGGCTCGGGAGTTCGGGCAGCCGGTTAGGGAAGGCCCGGCGTGCGGAGGTTTAGACAGAGACTCGGGAGAACTAGGGGGTGGAGGGCTGCTGTGGGCGGTGTGAGCCAGACCTAACGTTACTATCAGGTTCTGGAGCTCCAAAATTACATTTTACCCGGCTTTTTTCAGAGTGTCTTCCCGGTGG
>JAOVVB010122960.1:0-12464 GCA_028570985.1 Heterobranchus longifilis | reverse complement strand
GAAAAAAAAAAAAAAAAAAGTCGTAATGTTTTGAGAAAAAAAATCATAATGTTTTGAAAAAAAAATCGTAACGTTTCAAGAAAAAAGTTGTCATGTTTCGGGAAAGAAAGTAGTGAAGTTTTGAGAAAAAAAGTCACAATTTTATGAGAAAAAAGTTTCAATGTTTTGAGAAAAAAATCGTATTGTTTCAAGAAAAAAGTTGTAATGTTTCGGGAAAAAATTGTAATGTTTAAAAAAAAAAAAAAGTTGTAATGTTTCAGGAAAAAAAGTCACAATTTTTTTCAAAAAAGTTGCAATGTTAAAAAAAAAAAAAAAAAAAAGTCGTAATGTTTTGAGAAAAAAAATCATAAGGTTTCAAGAAAAAAGTTGTAATGTTTCGGGAAAAAAAGTCACAATTTTTTGAGAAAAAGTTGCAATGTTTAAAAAAAAAAAAAAAAAGTCGTAATGTTTTGAGAAAAAAAGTCGTGAAGTTTCGAGAGAAAAGTCATAATGTGATATAATTGCAATAAACAGATGACAACAATAAATTATGAATAAAAATCACTGGAAATTAACCTAAAAAATAAAAATGCATCACAGATTTTCATTCTAAATGCATCCTTTGTATATTTATCTGATGGAATTTCTATTTGCATGACTGACAGTTATGCTGATACTGACAGGGGGGGGGGCGACATGGCCAAAAGTATGTGGACACCCGAACATTGCACCCGTGTGCGATTGTTGAGCGTTCCAAAAAACCACGAGCATTAATCCGTCTTAGGGAAAGGCTTTCCACCAGATGTTGGAATCCGGCTGCAGGGATTTTCTCCCGTTCGGTCACAAGAGCATTAGTGAGGTGTTCAAGTTCATCCCAAAAGGTGACGGGAGGGGGGGGGGGTGCTGAGGTCAGGGCTCCTCCACACCAAACTGCAAAAAACATTTCATTATGGACCCGGCTTTGCCTTCACGGACCTCCGTCATGTTGCTCCGTCAGCAGCTGCAGACAATGTACGACTGCACGCACATTCACCGTTTGGCAGCTGTGTGCATTTCAGCGCCTGCAGAGAGCGTCCACATTTGTCCACAAACATTTGAAGTTTCTGAGTCGGCTGTGCTCAAAGGCACATCAGCAGAAAGATGCTGTGCTCGGTTTCACAAAACACGGCATCGTCCGATTATCTCGGATCACAAGGCCTATTAAAGTGCACAGTATTTTTTCTCATTTCGTCTTTTTTTTCTCTGAAAATTACGACCTTTTTCTCGAAACATTGCAACTGCAGTTTACTACAGTGTCCTGTGTGTGATGCAATACTAATATTTGTTTCTTTAAAAAAAAAGTTGTAATGTTGAGAGAAAAAAGATTGCAATTTTTTTTTGAGAAGAAAGTCGTAATGTTTCGTGAAAAAGTCACAATGTTATGAGAAAAAAGCCTTAATGTTTAGAGAAAAAAAGTCATAATAATTTGAGAAAAAAGATCGCAATTTTATTTAGAAAAAAGTCAGTTTTATGAGGAAAAAAGTCATAATGTTTTGTGGACAAAGTCATAATTTTATGAGAAAAAAAGTCGCAAAATTCCAAGAAAAAATATCGAAATTTTTTTCAAGGGCGAGGTCACAGTTTTATGAGAAAAAAGTTGTCATGTTTTGAGAAAAAAGTTGTAATTTTTCGAGAGAAAAGATCACAATTTTTTTAGAGAAAAAAGTCCCAATTTTATGAGAAAAAAATTGTAATGCTTTGAGAAAAAAGATCGCAATTTCTTTCTAGAAAAAAAGTCACTTTTTTTAATAGAAAAAAGCTTTAATGTTTGGAGAGAAAAACGTCGTAATATTTCGACAAAAAAGTAAAAATGTAAGGTAAAGTGCGTTTTAGTGCCGTTAAGAGTTTTAAGCATATTTTGTTGATTAACGGGATAATATCGTGAATCACGATTATTTTCGGGATAATCGTGACATGAAATGTCCATATGGTCCCGTGCCTGGACTTACTGCTGTCCCTCGCCAACATGTGTTAACAAACGGTCTCCATGGAAACCATTTCACTACTGCTTTCAATGCAGTAAATGCCTCAACGTTTTTTCCTTGACTGAGGGAACATTTTAAGGCGTTCTGTGCAGCCGGGCCACTGTTTCTGTAGTCCCTGTATTTGCCGGACACTTGCTCCAGATTCCTGCGGCCAAATCGACAGTGTGACCTCCAAACTGCCCCCCCCCCCCCCCGTCCCTCCCCAGAAGTTCTCGCCCCAGTGGACTCAAACAAGGTAATTAAACCAACAAATGAGAGCGGGGTTATGAAAGAGAGGAGGGGGGGCGGAGGGAAGTGGGGAAGGTCTTATGTGCATTCCTGTCGTCCCGCAGAGGCTCGGCTCCGGTCCGTGCTCCTTTTTTTTCTTTTTTCTCTCTAAAACAAAAGAGAATAAAAAAAGAGAGCGAGGCTTTGATCAGAGCAGCACAGTGTCACCTGCAGCGAGTCTGCAGAGGGAGATGTGATTGGACACTCAAAAACAGGGAAAATAGTAGAAGTCCACCGATACACGTTTTTCAACGGCTGGTGCCGATATTTAGAGAGATGATTTATAGTGCCGATTTTGTTTTTTCTTTCGCATATGATAAAATAGTCTACAACTATTTAAAATTGCTGAACTTAAATGAACATTTGTTGTAATTTTTCCAGAAAAAAAGTCATAAAGTTTCAAGAAAAAAAGTTGTAATTTTTCAAGAAAAAAAAGTTGTAATGTTTCGAGAAAAAAGTCGGAATCTTTCGAGAAAAAAGTCGAAATGTTTCAAGAAAAAAAAGTCGAAATGTTTCAAGAAAAAAAGTTGTAAGGTTTCGAGAAAAAAGTTGTAAGGTTTCGAGAAAAAAGTTGTAAGGTTTCGAGAAAAAAGTTGTAATTTCTCGAGAAAAAAGGTAGTAATGTTTCAAGATTTTTAAAAAAAATTCTTCAAGAAAAAATGCAGTAATGTTTCAAGAAAAAAGTCGTAATGTTTCTGAAAAAACTAATAAGGTCCAGTTTTATTTTGATATATACATTTTTGAACATTAGCAGAAATGCAGCACGATGTGGACGTTTAAATGTGAAAAATAATCGTGATAAATAATTGCGATCTCAATATTGATCAAAATAATCGTGATTATCATTTTGGCCATAATTGTGCAGCCCTAATTAGACTCTTAAATAATCATGAGGAAACGTGCACCGACATTTTTAGAGCTTGTCCTGTACTAGAAAGTAAAAGTGATTTTTACTGGGGGTTTTTTTTCTAATTCTCCAGTCTCCTAACTGAAGTACAATACTAAATCACTGCAGTGCCCCTTTAATATTACAATATTACTGAGGTTTACGAAGAAAAAACAGCATTAAAATCCAATATTTAAAGAACATTTTGGGAGTAGCAATTCTGCCAACTTGATCTTGTCCTCGTGAACGTGAGTATCTTGTATATTTTGCATATACAGTTGAGTGTGTAACATAATCATGTCCAGATAGGACACCTATAACTGCTTTTGAAATTTGTGTAGACACACACAGTGTCCTCCTGCTGGAGCTGAAACAATAGGTCACTTCATCTACACTAGAAAATTAATCAGCAGTCATTTCGACAATAAAATGTTAAAGCTTCTCAAACGTTCTGCTTTTCTCTTCTACACCCTTCAAAAACACATTTCCTGCACAGAAAAAAAAAGTAAAAATTTAGCAACATTTGAAATAGCGTGAAGGAATCTGTCAATTATCATCTGTACTAATAAAAAAAATATTTAACCTTGACTGCAGTTTACTACAGTGTACTATCTGTGATGCAATACAAATATTTATTTCTCACAAAATCACAATTTGATGAGAAAAAAGTCGTAATGTTGACAGAAAAAGTCACAATGTTATGAGAAAAATCGTTGTCATGTTAGCAGAAAAAGTCATAATTTTATGAGAAAAAAGTCCTAATGTTTACAGAATTTAAAAAAAAACATGTTTACAGAAAAATAGAGAAAAAAAATCACAATTTTATGTGAAAAAAATTGTAATAATTAGAGAAAAAAATTCACAATTTTATGAGAAAAAGTCTGAATGTTTACAGAAATTTTTTTTAATGTTTACAGAAAAATATAGGGGGAAAAAGTCACAATTTTATGTGGAAAAAACGTTGTAATGTTAATAGAAAAAGTCACAATTTCATGTGTAAAAATTGTAATAATTAGAGAAAAAACCTCAAAATATTATGAGAAAAAAGTCGTAGTGTTTACAGAAAAAAATGGTAATGTTTACAGAAAAATAGAGAAAAAAAGTCACAATTTTATGTGAAAAAAGTCAGAATGTTTTGAAAATAAGTCACAATTTTATGAGAGAAAATTCACAATGATTAGAAAAAAAACCTCAACATTTTATGAGAAAAAAAATCGCAATGTTTACAGAAAAATGTCGTAATGTTTTGAGAAAAAAATCCTGGTGTGTTTCCGTGCCGTTTTAATCATATTTTGTTGATTATCGGGATAATATCGTGAATCATAATTATTTTGCCGAGGATAATGGTGACATGGAATATTTTCAGTGTGTATTGACCGTGATGTGTGCACAAAGAGCTGCCTGCACACAGACACGCCTCTGATGCTTCTTACTCTGCTGAGATGATTGTGTTAGTGTCGGAACATGAGCTGAGGTCTTTACTAAGTCTGCAGCCGTACCCTGGATTCAGCAGGAAGGCCACATACGTAGACCACCTCTGTATTCATTTAGCTTTATCTCTGCAGACGCTTTTAAAACACAGACTGATCGAGCGCTTGCAAAAGCAGAGGGGGAATTTCCCGGCACATGCCCGCGCTAAACGCAAATCAATTGTCTGGTAATCCCTTGATCAGATGAAAAGTGTCTTCTGGTTTATCTCAGCTGCTGATGAAAATAAAAGACGAACTGTGGAGGGAGATTTAAACTGGAGTTTCTACTAAATCAGCAACACAATGCAACATATTCTGTTTAATAATAACAACAAGGGACGTCACTCCGACACAAAGATGAGATTTATTCCTTTATTATTAGACGGAGAGTCCAGCTGCAGACCAGTCACACATTCAAATACTATTTATGGACGGGACAATAATGGATTTTATCACGATAAAACACAATAAGTTGTTCGTGGTGAATTTCTATTATCGGGATAATATCGTGAATATCCTCACAAATTGGCTGCAGTTTACTACAGTGTCCTAACTGTGGTGCAATACAAATATTTGTTTGTTAAAAAAAAGTTGTAATGTTTTGAGAAAAAAGTCGTAATGTTTTGAGAAAAAAGTCGCAATCTTTTGAGAAAACAGTCGTAATGTTTTGAGAAAAAAAGTCGTATGTTTTGAGAAAAAAAGTCGTAATGTTTTAGAAAAGAAGTCGCAATGTTTTGAGAAAAAAAGTCGTAATGTTTTGAGAAAAAAAGTCGTAATGTTTTGAGAAAAAAAATCGTAATGTTTTGAGAAAAAACATCGCAATGTTTTGAGAAAAAAAGTCGGAATGTTTTGAGAAAAAAAGTCGGAATGTTTTGAGAAAAAAGTCGTAATGTTTTGAGAAAAAAAGTCAGAACGTTTTGAGAAAAAAAGTCAGAATGTTTTGAGAAAAAAGTCCCAACAAATTGTAAAGTAAAGTGATTCCAGCGTGTTTTGAAATTTTCACATTGTTGCATTCATAAAATAAAAACAAATACACCTTATCTCATAATTACGAGTGACTGTCTCATATTACAAGAAAATATCTCATAATTACGAGATCCTGATTTCATACATCTCGTAATTATGAGAAAATCCGTTGGAATTACGAGATCTCATACCCCAGACCCAAGTTAACGACAAGACGTTAACGTGCAGGCGCTTATCGTAACTTTACGACTTTCTGTAATCACGCGACCAAAGTTGCATTTGTTCTGCTGAGGAAGAAAACCTCGAGATGTGGTTGAAAACTCCAGGAAAATCTCGTAAGTGGAGTTAAGTTGTTTGAACTTTCATGCTTAATAATGATAAATACTGTTGTATCTCAAGCTAATATTTTAACATTGTAATGTCTATTAGAATGAAATGCTAATGTTGACATGCACAAGCCCACAGTTTAGATTTCACACTTAGCGAGTTGTTTAGCATGTTAGCATATTGTGCATATTGTGTATCATGCATCCCGTTATTTTAATCTGTAATATTGTTGTAATGCAGTTTTTGGCCACCGGTGGCAGCACAGATCTGAGTGCTGCTGAGAAACAGTCAGTGAGCGAGGAAGAAACTCTGCACCATCTTTGATTTTACATTATGTTTGTACGACATTAATAAAAGACACGTTTGTTACTTTACACCAGCTTTAAAATGTTTGTTAAAATACTTTCTCTTTTTTCTGAATTCTCCCAGGTTGCATCAGGACGAATCACAACGAGCCGTCTCATCCTGAACTGCGGCGTCGGACACGAAGAACTGACGTGGTACCTACAGTCTGTACCGTAGACTGTAAAACTTTTTATACAGTCTGTTGGTCTGTACCAACATAGAGTGCTGCAGGAATACGAGTCCTAAAACCAGGAAATGAGTTAGTATTTCCAGTTCCCTCGTCTCAAATCAATGTTTTTTTTGGAGCTGCCTCATAGCGTGCACACACCGGGCGCAAATAAATTAATTACATATAAAGTCAATGTAAAGACGCGATTAGATGCGAGTTTCAGTCGAGCAGCACGAATGACGCGAATTCGCTCATCACGTGAGTTGAAATATCTGAACTTCTGCGGCGAGCGCCGGGACTACTCGCGCGAATGAATCGATGAAAACAGAAGATTCCAGCATCCAAACTTGCACGAATTACTCAAGTAGATTATTTTATTCGCGTCTGGTCTGAACACGCGGTCACTGTTGCGGTCCCAAATACATAGGCTACCTCTCAGGTTTCGACGTTGAGCCTCCGTGACCACATAAAGTTACTTACTGTGGCCACCAAATATCAGGCCGCCACCAGATTTTATATCAGCTCTCTCCTGTTAGCTTTTTATTTCTGGTGATTTAATTTGCGGCCCGTGCTGTTCACTGCAGTGACACAGAGCTGGTTAAAAATCTGCAAACTTTCCCGTAAGTTAGCAGCTAAAACTAGCGCTCGCTAGTTAGCGTGGTTAGCACGGTGCTACCGAAGACTGAACATTTTAGGCGACAGAAATGTTACAATTAATTTCTATGAAGTGAAAACACACTGAGAAATTATCAAAGTTCACGCCCATTTAAATATACACAAGGTTAGCATGGTTAGCATTGCTGTTGCTAACATGTCTGCCTGTCAATCACACGTTAGCCACTTCCCAAATCATCCCCTGCTTCATGGTGTATTTTCTTCTTAATGTGGCCATAATTTACTAAAAGACTTGAAACTAGAGAGTGAGACCATAAACTCAGTATGAAACTGTTTACTGAGGCAATAAATCAACTGAGAAGTCGGCTCATTTTCTCATTGACTTCTACTGGCAGTCTTTTTGCAACCAGTGGAGTCGCCCCCTGCTGGCCACAGCAAAGAACGCAAGTTTAAGGCACTTCCACATTGGCTTCACTTTTCAGACCTCGAAGCTCCGTCCAACTTTTTAAACAGTTGCCTAAAATTCGTCATTTTTGAAGCCGCAGCATTAGTGTGGCTAAAAATAAGATTTCCTGTATCTCAACACTAAACAAAGAAATTCTAACAACAGTTTTGTATGCGTGTGTACGTGCTACTTTACCTGGACTGCGTCATTTTTATCAGAAAACATTTGCAGAAGCAGAGAAAATGTTGGTAATTTCAGTGGAACGTCGTTTTTCATAAACAGGTGAGTGATCTGGGATCGACTGATCGTCCCTGCGGAGGTGAGATCCAGAGCTGCCACTCCGTCCTCTGTTGATCTCAGAGACGAGAGACTGAAGTCACACAGCTGCTCTCTGACAGCCGAGGACAGCCCGGCCTTTTCTCCGTCCTCGGAAACAACTTCCTGCGAGAAAAATACATGAGTTTATCTTCTAGTTTAACAGTCTGTGATCACAGATGTAAGGTATTCTTTACAAAACAACTTTATTTTATAACTTAAAAGCCTCTTATAGTTTCCATTATGATGGGCTGTGCTTGGAATCAGAAACTTTAAAGGGGACATATCATGAAAAACTCACTTTTTCAGTGCTTTTGCACTTACATTTGGGTATATTTATTTCACAAATGGTGAAATAAAACAACAGTTTGTTGTGGGCTGCCCAGATCAGAAAACGTGATTCTACAAGCCAATCAGATTTGACCCTGCTTCTGACGTCACGTGCAGGACTGGTGTTAATGTTTAATGCCAATTAGCACATATTTAATAAGATAATGCATCATTTGCATTTAATAGAAGAAATAATTGTCTCAGTGTAACTAATCAACAGGATGTTTCATGTTTTGTTTTGTTTTTTACCCACCTGCAGTGTCTCCCCTTTTTATCACTAATACATGGCATTTTCTCTGCTCTATCAGTTTGGTTGAAGCCATAAATATTTAGTAAAACAATAATGAAAATGTATCTAAACTTGTACAAGTGTTTCGTGTTCATGACGCAGGAGTTTTGATGTCCGCAGTAAAGAAACTTCTCCTCGCTGTGTGACCTTCAAAACATCAGAATCTGCAGGTGAGTTGCAGGTTTTATCTCTGAGCGGTGACTCGTTGATTTGACTGTAAAATAAAGTGTTATTGAATGTAATGTTTTACAGGAGGACCAGCTGCTCGGGGATCAGAGCTGAGGAGGGTTTTTGGGTGGATGTAGGAGCGGGAGCGATCACCAGAGGGCGCTGTCACACACATCCTGTCAGGAACCTGCAGACACACACACACACACCATCAGGGAAGGAAAAACAAACAGCACAGGTAAGATTTACTCCAAAAGTTCTGGTACTTTGAGTATTTTCATTTTCAGAGGCTTTACATTTAGATATTGTACTTTTTTCTCTCTCTGTGACATTTATCTGACAGAGGGTGCTGATACTGTAACTGCAAGACAAAACAGTTTACTAAACTACAGAAGCATATTGCATTCACTTGAGAAAATAGTTTTCTGAATTAACGAGATAATTATCTTGTTAATTCAGAAAACTTTTTTCTTTATTTTTTTTAAAGGTCATTTTAATTTTAATGCTAAAACATTTCATGGTTCCAGCTTTACAAACGTGAAGATTTGCTGCTTTCCTTTTTAATTATTTTATTTTATTAATAATTTAGAGTTTTCTTCTGCATTGAGTACTTTTAACACTTTAAGTACATTTTCCTGATTATACTTACAAACTTTTACTTAAGTAACATTTTCAATGCAGTACTTTTACATAAGTAAAGGACCTGAATACTTCCTCCACCACTGCTCGTGACACATCTCTCTTTATGGCATGTCGCTCAAAATTCAGCTAAGATAATAGATAGTGTGGGATTATACTTTATATTCCCTCCGATATCCGACCCAGTGATTTTGTCCAGTATCTGAACAACACTGATACTGATCACCTGTATCTGACCAACACTGATACTGATCACCAGTATCTGACCAACACTGATACTGATCACCAGTATCTGACCAACACTGATACTAATCACCTGTATCTGACCAACACTGATACTGATCACCTGTATCTGACCAACACTGATACTGATCACCAGTATCTGACCAGCACTGATACTGATCACCGGATCAGCACATCCCTGATTCTTCCATCTTGTTTTATATTTTCTGTTTTATTTAATTTAATTCTTAGTTTTTGCTGTTGGTGTTTGTTTTGAAAGCTGCTGTATGAATAAGTTATGTATTCACACATATACCTGGTTGATCACAGCCCAAAGTTCAGAGTCCGCTCTGTGAGAAAACACCACATCTGGTTTTTCTGGAGGTTTCTTCAAATCATTATCAAGTATGTCAGCCGGAGGATTTTCTTCTTTCTTTGACATTTCTGCAGAATCTCTGTTTGAGAAGAAACATGTGAAGGTCAGACTTCACCTATAACTCGTACATACACCTACGAATAGTAATGCAATAATCAATGTAACTATTAGGGCTGTGAATCTTTCGGTATCTCACGATTAAATCCAATTTTGATTCTTGAGGTCACCATTTGATTCAAAACCGATTCTCCATTCAGCCCGAATAAATGTTACTTTTTGTCTTAGGGTTGTCTTTGTGTGTTGAATAACTTTTTCACAAGTGGTCGACCGATATGTGTTTTTCAACGGCCGGTGCCGATATTTAGAGAGCAGGGCGGCCGATGGCCGATTTATAGTGCCAATTTAGTTCTTTTGTTTGTTTGCATCTGATAAAATATCCTACAACAATTTAAAATGTCTGAACTTAAATGAACATTTATTGAACAGTTATTCAGCAGATAGCAGCATCTCTTTGTTTCTGAAATATATAAACGTACATAAATAAAAACAACGTTTTGTAGATCTGCATCAGTCGCAATGTTTCCAGAAAAGTGACAAATGAGAGAAAAGTTTACAGAAAAAAGTTGTAATTTTTCCTGAAAAAATTCGTAATGTGTCGATAAAAAAGTTGCAATATTTCAAGAAAAAAAGTCAGAATGTTTCAAGAAAAAAGTCGGAATTATATATAGATGGAAGACAATATAGTGCTATCTAATAGTTTAGCCGAATTAGCCGCATCCCCTTTGCCTTCTTTTACCGGTGTCACATGCACGTCTGCGTTTGTCGAACAGCCAATAGGAACGCTCTCTCTCTGAAATGAGGCTGTGATTGGCCCAAAGTCTGTCCGTCACCTCCTACATTTTCTAAAGTCTGAAATGGAGCCAAAATAAGGTGCAGAAGTCTAGTTTTCTCTCAGACAATTTGAATTACAATATTCTACTTATGGATTTTTGCCCAATAAATGAGGCCCTTTAAATGACAAATCCTCACACAACCATCAGACAACAATCAGAATCCTGCACGTCTTAATAATAATAATAATAAAAAGCAGAAGTGCCTCACAGAGCAACAACATGGGTCAGTAACGGACGATAAGCAAAACATTCGATAAAATACAAAAAGTAAAAAAAAATAAGTAAGCCAGCATCATTTCATATGTAAATTGTGTTAATTGGGTAATCTTTACCCTGCAGTGTATGACATTTTGAGAGTAAATCAGCAGCCTTGTTATTATACTCACTCTTGTGGCTCCTCAATAAACTGCTTGACTTGTTTGCTGCCGACGATCTTGACAACGAGTCTGGGGACTGAGTGTTTCTGAGCCATGATGCAGGTGATTCCCTGGAGCACGAGACACAGAGAGAGGCATCAATCACACGGCTGAGCGACGGCTCCTTTACAACCTTTATTATTATTAAAGTCATAAAGCCATTACGCCGAAGCTCCTGCAGCGTGAAAAACAGGTTCTCTTCTTTTCAGCCTTTACTTACACGTACAATTATTCCATTTTCCAGTTTTTATTCATTTCCAGTTCTCTCTTCCGTGACCGGGGGGGATCTTATTTCTTGTTTCCCGAGGTGTCGGGCTTCCTGTTTGCTCGTTCTGCACCATGGTAACCTCTCTGTTCACACCCCTGACACACGCGCACATGCACACGCATGCATACACACAGACACAGACACACACGCACACACACACACACACACACACACCCCATTAGTTTTGTTTTTTTAGCTCCAAGATGCTTTTTTGTTCGTCTCCTCATGTTACATACGTGTCCCAAGTTTTATTCATCTATGTCAAATTTAAAGTTTGGGGCTTGAAATTAGGGGGCGCTAGCAAGTCAATTTGCCACGCCCACTTCTGAAACGCATGTCATATGTACAGTTTCACCAAGCCTTAATTTTCTGCAAAGTTTCATGAGTTTTGGAGCTTGTTAAAAAGGCGAGGGAAAAATAAACGCAGCAGTTTCAACAGGGCCTTCGCAGGCCGACGCTCGTCAGCGCTCGAGCCCGAACGACAACAAGTACCCACATTATATCTAAAAATATCTATATCTATATCTAATATCTATATCTTTGTACAACTCAAAAATAGTAGCAGGCCACCACTAAAACAGCATAGACTTAGAAGGTGACATTAAATTTAAAAGAAAAACCAAGAAAGTTCCAGACATTGGTGTACTGTGCCATCAGATATTTCTTTAAAATACTTTAATGTGTAATGTCTGCTGGCAAAATATTCCACATTCTCATTCCTCTGAACACAACAGTACGTTGCCTGGCATTAGTTTTTGGAAAATAACCTCTTGATGGATGTCGAGGTCTGCTGGCATTATTAAATGAAAAGGCACCCTGACCCTGCAGGTAAAGCTGAAACAAAATGTCAGGTGATGAATTCATTTTATGACCATTTACTGTTTCTTTCCATTTCCGTCTCTTGTGTTTGTGTCTGATGTTTATACTGCAGTGATAGAAGTACTCAAATCATCTAAAGTAGTGGGATTCCTGCTGGCAGTTAAAGGTACAGTGTGTAGTTTTAAAGGTACAGTGTGTAGTTTTTAGCAGCATCTAGTGGTGAGGTTCTAGATTGAA